>JACYXH010000572.1:0-60000 GCA_026745465.1 Lota lota | reverse complement strand
GCCCCCACTGCCCTCTTAAAGCCCCCGCTCTCGCCATTAGAGATCAATGAGACATATGCTCAGCCGCGCGGCCAGCCCTGTAATACAAGGCCCAAATATGTATTAGTTTACAGTAACATCATGTCCACTCATTAGGCCCATCAATAGTATCAGCTCCCCTGCTGCAGATGGCACAGAGTTTAGCTAATGCACGCATTGATGTGCGGGGGAGCTGTGTGTTTTGGATATGGGTCGATACGCTACCCATTTGATCCGAATGGAAGCCGGGATGATTAAAAGTAGATGATGCACAGTAATTGTGTTCAGTAAGCAGCAAGGGTGTCTGTTTTCTCAATGATCTCAATGCAATCTCCCTCTCTATCTTGTTTGGTTCCAGGCCTGGTGTGCATGAGGTCCAGCAGCTCCGTGGTGGAGCTGGTCATGCTGCTGTGCTCACAGGCAAGTCTTCCCAACATCTTCATCATTTCTTCACCTCCACCTTTCCCCTTCCCCATCCCTCCCTCCCAACCCCTGCTGTCCTCCTCTCTCTCGCCCCTCTGATTTATCCACCCCACCCTCACCTTGAGTGCAGTAAATTCGCGGTCCGTGCGCGAAAACAGAAAAATTTCCATCCAAGCATCTTATCTTGTTCCTTCCACAACCGCGGGCTCTCATTCCCCAAAGAGAGGGCCCAGGGATAGGAGGGCATCACTGGGCCGGGGTGGGGGGGCAGATATTGGCTGGTTGGGTCAAGGGTGGCCGACCTGTCCTTGTGACCTCTGACCCGATAGCACTGGCCCTGGCCACCGGGGCCAAAGCGATGAGAAGGGATAATGTCGATTTGATGCTGCGTTGCATTGATTTTCTCCTTTTGTTTGTCGTGCTCCTGTGGGCTGTTTTTGTTGCCAAGTTTATTCAGTGGGGCGGGTGGGGGCTTTATGAATACTAATTCCTGGGGATCATAAGCAGGTGTGGGTGGATCAATGAAGGGGCTGGGGTCCGGATGGTTACCCTGCATTAACGCTGAGCAGGCACACAGCACAGTTCATTAACGTGTGTACTCTACATATGCCAAGCCAACGATTGGATTAAACCATATGTGTGCGCGTGTATCTTTTGTTCAGTAAATATGAAACGCAAAGCACCTTCATTTATAGTAGCAAGGCACACAAACGACGACGCTGACACACACTCCTGGGCCGCAGACAAGGAGGACATCTGATAATAACCCCCCCCCGGCTTTTTTGCCTTTTACTGTTTTAACAGTGTGGTGAAAAACAAAGAGAGACCTGTGATGCAGGACGCCATCTGATTAATGATACCTCTCAGGGAGAGCCACGCCAACCGCTTTTATGTTATCAGCTTCATTTCCACACAAGAAAAAGCTGTCTGTGTTCTATTTTATTCTTCTCCTCCTCCTCCCCCTTCTACTCCTTCTCTTTCTCTTCACCCGCTTCCACCCTATTTACTTCTCATTATTCACTTCACTTCTCCTCCACCATGGTAATACAGTGAGATTACACACATCCGCCTGGGTGTCGGCGGCCCGCGAGCGCTGAGATTTGGTGTGGGGGGGGCCCGTTTGGGAGGGGCCCTGGCGCCCAGACACCAAGGAGCTGGAGGGGATTGGGAGCCAGAGAGAGAGAGAGGGGGAGAGAGAAGGGGAGCTAGAGAAGAGGGAGAATGACAGCCTCTAATGCACCTATTTGTCATATCTGCCAGGGTGTTGTTTAATGCTAATCTAATCAAAGGCTGAATCTTAGTGGGATTGCCCCCGCTGCACAGAGCACGCCTCACTCCCCACCAGGCCCCCCAACCCCCCATCAGTCCTCAGCACCAGCTATTTCTTCCCCTGCTCGCTGCTAAACCAAGCCAAGCTGCACCCCCACCCTCCACCCTACCCCCTCTCCGCCTTTCACTGCTTCCACTCTCTAGCTTCAGGTTAGCATTGCACGGATTGGCCGGCGCCGTGTTGATTGCTTCAATAAATCATCCAACCAGATTCTCTCACAGCTGATGCAAATGTAATTTTATTGTTGTGTGGAGAGGGGCGGGTAGGGGGGGGGAAAGGTATTGGAGGGAGGGTATCTACCTTTCACCAGGGAAATGAAGGAAACATTGGAAGACCTACCTCTGGGCTAAATTACAATGTGTAATTATGTGTGCGTGCGTGTGTGTGTGTACACACATGTCATTATGCATATGTGTGTTCCGGTCTTTCCCACTCTTTTTGTGGGACACTGGAAAGGAAAAAAAGCAAATCCGTCAGTGCCATGATTAATGACTTTATTTAGCAAAGTTTGCTGTGGCCCCTGGCACAGGAAATGCTCACTCCTCCCACAGGAAGTGGCTCAGTGGCCGGCTTGTACCTCTTCTTTACCTACAAGACAAAACAGCAGACGGAGGTGACGGCGTCGCGTTTGATTGATTTTCTTTACCCTTCTACCCAACACCCCCCTCCACCCCATACCCCCGCCCTCCCCCTTCTCCCGTTTCATCAGAGATGTCGAGAGATGTGTGATGCGATACCGCGGCGGTGAACATTTTTCTAATTAATTTCCCACCGTGCCTTTTTGAGATGGAGTAGGACCAGGGTCAGGGGTCGCGTGCCTGGGGACGCCAGAGGAGTTTTTAATCAGGGCTCTTATGAATGTTGCATTGGCAGCCACATCAGCCTGGCATTCAGCAGGCGATTGTTAACCGCTGTTTGATAGCACCCCGTTTCTAAACAACTACCGCCGCGCTCCCAATTAAAGGGCCATTTTGTGGCAGGCATTAAGCACTGGGGTGGCGCGCATCACAGTCGTATCGATCCGTGCTTGGACCGCTGAATATACAAAGTCAGGATTAATGATGCCATAGGAGGCATCATATAGTTAACGGAGTGATGTTTAATACAGTTGCTATGCAGTCCCTTCAAGCGCTATTAAGCACTGGGAAAGTAAGCATGTTGCAAAAACGTAACTTTCTCTTTTTCTCATGAATGGCTTTCTTATTGTTGGTTTTAGTTTGATATCATGATGTTATGATGGGAAGGGGGAGGCTCCAGGGAGTTGAGACTTCAGGTGACCGTGGCCTTGGATATCACATGCATGTCATCCACTACACCACCAGGTCTAAAAAGCCTCCCTCACTGTAACAACCCTAATTTGCCCTGACAGCCAACCTCTCTCTCCCTGTTCCTCTTTCACATGTTATTTCCCCTCGATGGTCATATTTACGGCCGCCATGTTAACCAGATGCACTTGGCGGCGGAGAAGGCCGCTACAACAGAAAAGAAAACTAAACAGGATGAATAAATAATGACCGCAGAATAAGAGAAAGAGCTTTACTTTTCTATTTCCCTCCTCCCTCCTCGTGCACCCTGACGGTCCGAGCTCTGAGGGATCGTTCGGACCGTCCGCCATTATCAGCGCCGTCGAGGCCCACAAATCTCTGCGGCGGCCGCGTTTGTGTCCTGTAGATCAGCCGTTATGGTCGGCCCCTCTGTCAGCCCATCCGTCTTACTGCCATTTATCAGGAACGCATCCTGTATGGAGAGAGTGGAGAGGGAGGTGGTAACGGCGATGGTGGAGTGCTGATAAGAGGCACTTATAGAGGTCCATCCACTAGTGAAGAAGTGCAGGTCCACGTGAAAAAAAAAAGGAGTATAGAAATATTTATGTAGACAGTATATGTGATTTGGGAGATTATGGTGGAAATACTAGACCCCTTTTTTGATTCTGTCGTATGTATTCAAGATTTTGAAATGTATTTGCTAATGTGTTTCCTTGTATTCCACTTATAAATTGTTTATGATTTGTAATTAATGAAGATGCAATTCAAGAATGTCAGAACATCATTAAATATACACATTGGCCTAAGCGCTAAGCCCTTTGATACAAGCGAGCACTACTTATATGTCCATATCCTGGTCCATTGATACCGGATAATCCCTAAATAGATATTCAATAACATCAGCAGCTAATCCACCCGCATCATCACACGTCCCGAGTCGGTGCGTAGAGAGTCAGCCCTCTCTCCCAAAGTTAACCTGTTTAACAGATGGACACCTCTGTCCCCAGTCAATGAGTAGACAGAGACTTGGCTTCCCCCCTGACCTCTGGCCTCTCTGACCTCGATGATGGAAGCGGAGAGTTGTGGAGCTGTGGAGTTTAACCCCCTGCAGGCAGCGCTCGGAGCCCGGGCGTGCATGTGCTCTGTGCCCCTGGCCCCTGCCTGGATCAACACCATGACCTGGGAACGCTGGGACGATCACATGGCAGCCACAGCAGCTCAGATACTGTGCCCTCCCCAAAGTGACTCAAAACACTGTCACAATGTGGTCAATATCTCCAATTATTTTGGTTAAGTACTTATTTCAGTCTTCACCAAGCTGTGGAGACTAATGGATAAAATACCTAAGTGATGGTTTTTTGATTTGCCTAGTAGACCGGTAAAAGCAATATGACACTTTTTTGTGATAAAATGTGTCTTGCTTTTCAACAGACATAAATTAACAAAGTGCATTGAGTATGACTCCCATTTTACACATCAGAATATTAATTTTTATATGGCAAAGCAGCGTAATTTTTTACTTTATCTTTTAAAGAGGTACTTGATCGGTTGAGAGCACGGAATGAGTTTGCTGTACGAAATGTTTTTACACAGCAGAGCAAAGGGGAGGGAAGGGACCAGGAATGTGGTTCGAGGCAGGGGACAAAAAAAGATGTTTCCCTCCAGAACTAGCCTCTCGATCCTCACAGCCAGTGCTACTTCCCACTGCGTAGCCAAACACACTCTCAAGAACACACACATATCTATCACACACACGTACGTACGCACGCGCACGTATCTGGCCCACAAACACACACACGCTTCAAGATCAATGCGGATCAAAGTGTTATTTTTCCCTCCCAACCTTGCCTTAGCCTTGTTCCTCCTGGATTGCTGCTTTTTACTGCTCCTCACCTCTGCTCCTCACCTCTTTTCCTCACTACTCCCCACCTCTCCTCTCTTCACCTTCTTCCCCATGCGGCCCTCCGTCTGCACCAACCCTCTCCCCACCAGCCCCCCTATGGTGGGGACAGGTGGATCTTATCATAGCTCTACCAAGTTCCCTTTTGGGAGCTCTCGGAAAACACGGCAACGCCAACTGGCACTTAATTCTGCCGGCTCCCCGCCGATGCCAGCTATGGAGCGAGGAGATGTGATGCTTTGGGGGTTTGGGTCCGGGAAGGGGGAGCTTACAGACAGGAAGTGAGGTCTCGCTGCGAGGGGAGAATCGGGCGAGTGACTCTTAAAACATTGAGTGGCTTTTAATTTGGCTCCCATTTGTTTCGTTTTTTTGTTCACTGTTAACCGACTGAACGAAGTAGCTAGGGACCCAGGGGCCCCAAGTGGCAGAAACGGGCCATTATTTATCTGTGGAATTTAATAGTTTTTCCAAGTATATGAATTTTCTTCTTGACAAGAGATCTCTCCTATGGACGGGCACTGTTCATGTTTTCTTACCTGGCGGGTTCCAGTCTGTAAGAGCTTGGAATGCGGCCCTCTGTCCCGCTCCCTTGCTATCCTGCTGATATAATGGACTCCATGCTCCTCCTCCTCCATTTGAGCTCTGTGTTGGGAATTTATGTGACTGTTTACCCCTCTTTCAGAATAGCATGTTGCCAAAGTTATGTCCACCATTTTGAGAATAATAATATTTGGTAGAAAGATAATATGATCATAAATAATACATAACGTGTGGTGTTATCTTTGTTTAGATATGAAGTCGGTTGATGAGTTGTGTATATGCACTCCCCCTGTAATGGCTTTTTAAGATATTTCTGTGCTTTAATACTGGATTTGATGTTATTCCAGGCTATACGGCATAGATATCATATCAGATGTATAAATGTACAAGCTTGTTTAAAAGTTTGTATTCATTAATTGTGATATTTTGTTCTTTTTTCCTAGAAAATGTTAACTATGTGGGGTTGATGGGTTTACTAGATTAATCTAATAAATATAACTTTTTATATATATGTTAAATATTTTTTTCTCATTCATCTAGCCAGTAAAGGCTCTTTAAAACAATTTGGATAGATACGTTGAATTTCTTTTTCTTTAAAAAACAACAACAATTTTACTTCCAAAGATACATCGCTAAAGCCATAATTTCACAATTTTATTTGGCAGACTTTAACAGAGTAAAATATGAATTCTAACCGTATTCATATGGTGGGGAACAGAGTCGTTGCAAATCAGAACAAGATAAATTATTTATATTTTATTTCCATCTGTAATTTATTTATTTCATATTACTGTAAAGAGAAAAAGTTTAAAAAAGACAATTCTGTAATAGTAATTTTTTATAGAATGTGCTTTGGAACTAGTCTTTTGTAATTTTGGGTTCATTTCGTGTAAATTAGAAAATACTTTGAGCTTTTTTCTTCTTTTTTTTTAAACTAAATTGAATTAGCTTGTTTGTTAAAGTTGGCAAGTCTCCCGTTTCACACTCTTGGGTATATATTATATACGACTGATAGTGTTGAAATGAAGGACACGGATTTGAAAAGGATTATAAATATTTGGATGTCAGGAAATATTGCCTTAGTTGTGATTTTGATCACATGAGGGTTTTGCACTTTGAGATGTATGTTTTTCTTTACCAAGATACCATCTGCACACACTAACACACACACACTCCCACACATACACACACAGAAGAGATGTCAGTGTTAACATATTTCTACTTTTGTTTTTCCGACAGTTGGGCAATAGCAGTTGACGAGCTCCTCACTCAACGTCAAGGAACTAACGATAAACTAAATACAATAAAACAAAATCAACTCCCATGTCCAAGCCAATTTTTTAACCAACTGGATTGCAAGCTGATACGTGTTGTTTGCGTGTTTGATCGTAGAGATGTTTATCGTGCGATTGCCTTGTTGAAGAACGTACGCGGCTGGTGCTGTTTCCCCAGATTATCGTTGAACTGTTTACAGCCCCCCTGCTCCGTGTCACCGTGTAATTGAATTTAACGCCAGATCAAACGGCCACAGCAGGTCTGGTGGCCGCCCGTTCCCTTCCTGTGTATCCAATAATAGATGGATAAACAAATAAATAAATAAATAAAAGACCCTGCGGTCGTCCTCGGTTGTCCTCGGGCTTTGCGTAACTCGTGACATGGAATAACGAGAACTAGCCGCGTTTATTTGTTAAGGGTCAAGACTTCAGCCGTCCATGTCTTTTTCTTTGTTGTGGCGAGCCTGCCTGATGTTTGAAGGAGTACTTTCTCACAGAGGAAGTCTGTCTTCTGTCACTCATGGCGGCGGCGGTATATTTAGATGTTGATTATGGATAATCAGCTGCAATGACGGAAGTGCATGGCATGTGTGTTTAGACTCACTGCCGTCGCTGCGGATCGCAGCCCAAACAATGGGCAGTCTTGTGGACTTGGGTCTGTCCCACGGCTGGCATGTTCAATTATGCGTTGTTGTTGTTGCTTACTCTTTATTGACGCACAAACCAAACACAGGATTTCATGCAAAACACGGTTACTCACACATATTGTGTATTTTTTATAGCTTAGTGAATCGGTTCAGTTACTGCATGTTGACGACAAGCTCTCGATCGAGAATAGGGTGGTGGTGGAGGGGGGGTGCAGGGTGGAGTTCGATCTCGCAGTGCCCTATCATCACTCGGGAGGTCAGGTTAAAGGTGATAGGTCACAAATGGCTGCTTGTATCCTCTCATCATCTGGAGGGGAACTGTGGTCGCCGCCCCTTATCGCCGCCATAAAAGCCATGACACTGCTGACCAAATCCAATATCCTATCACTGAGCTGTCCCCGCAGTCGCTGTCCGTCACCACGACCTGTCCTGATGTCTCTGATCAGGGTCAATGCTCTTCTCTTTTAATTGAACTCCAACACACGTTCCTCGGCCCATAATGACATCATTCGTCTTTCTATCACCCCTTTGTCCGCTTTTTCCCCCACGACATGCCAATCACCTCTCGTGCGTTCGTTCAGTCTTCAGTTCCCCAATCAAAGGCTTGATTCGTTTTTATTGTCCAAGGTGGTGTTTGAGAGGTTATAATCCAGTATCCAAATGCAGCTTTCAAATCTTTTTAGCGTTTACCGTGTTTTGACTTTAAATCCCATTCATTTAAGCTTTCGCATGTCTTTTTCGTTGAGTGCGCAGTGTTTACCACCTTGCTTCTGATTTGTGTTTATTTAAGAGACATGGGGCTTGTAGTGGTCTGGCGTGTCCATGTCCAGGCCTCCAGCCCCGGGCCTCCAGCTCATGGTTAATGTCCTTCAACCTCTAGGGGCCTCCGGGCTCCTCTGACACACTTCCTCCAAGTCCCAACCCCGTCAGCCACAAAAAGGGCCTGCTCTGCCAGTATTTAAAAATAAATAATAAAACAACTCTATTTACACTACTGACGTATATTCCCCCTCTTTGCCCGGGCTATTTTGAATGTATTGTAAACACGGTCAATGCCAATATTTTCAGCCGAAACAAAAAGCACTTCTGATTTTGATTTGGTTGCAAGCTCGCTGCCACTGCTCAGAACCCTTGGTCTCAGACTGATGGTTCACAGGCATTTTCCCCTTTTTTGTGTGTTTTTTATTAAGAGTGGTTTCTGTTCGAATATGATCCGTTCTGATGGTTTCACACGCGTCGGGGTTAAGGAGAAAAACCTGGAAGAGGGTGATATGAATGGTAACGCATGCGCTAATGCATTGGGATGTGTACTGAGAAACTGCTGTAAACTGAGCTTTTCCTTCCTCCCTGTAACACTCATTCTTCCTGTGGGCTCGGGACGTTTCGCTGAAAGGGCACAAACACACTCTCCTCTATCCACCCCGAGACATGGAGGAAAGCAGAGTTCAACGCACACTTTCCCACTTTCACTCTCACTTTTTACCTTTGTTTTGAACCCTTGGATTTTTGAATTTATAAAGTTGAAATGTGTATGCGGGCCTTTTTTATATTTACAAAGTAATAACTTTTATTACGTAAACTTGAATAACTTGGACATTACATTATTTCGAATGTGTAATATTTGTACAAAGTAAAGTGATTCCATTTATATAAAAAAGCTATCAAGTGATTAGCTCCTAAATTATTTCAAGACGGCCATAGCTGGGCAGTTTTAAGTCTGTTAACTTCAGATTGTGAGTGCATTTTTCTCCACGTCCCGAGAGAGGAAGAGGGAGAAAAAGCAATGTGAAGTTCAGACGGGCCCCGCGACCTTGTTGCTTTATTATTCTTTTGACGGTTGTGTCGAAGGTGTTGAAATATTGAACGGAACACGAGTGCCGATGGCGACGAGTTCCTCCCCCTCCCCCTCCTTCCACTCTCCCTCTCCGTGTCGTAGCTGAGAATTTAAAGTCCAACGCGGAGCTTGTTTGAATTGTTTAAGCTGACACCTCCAAACCATAACTTTTCTCAAGGGGAAGAGGGGGTCTTAGCACGCTCACTTCAGGGTCCTGATGTATGCATCTACTCTTCTGCTCTGTGCTTAATCTCCATAGCATCTGAGGCCATAGCGCGCGCGCGTGTGTGCGTGCGTGCGTGCGTACGATAGCATGTGCTAGTTTTAGAATCATACCCATATAAATGATTTGTTAGCCAAAAGTCATAGTGCGGATGCTAGCAGATAAGGTTCAGCAACAAGCTTTGTTACATTAGCAACCACTTTTTAAGGTGGCTGATGATCAATGGATCTGGGTACTGAATGATATCTCCTTTCTCCCCTTTGGGTTTTCTAAATACTAAATCCATCTGCTTCGACCTAATGAAGACAAACACCATTTATTTAAGGAATAAAAATAAGAAACGTGCTCTGTGTCTTTTAAAGGTGACCCATCTGTTTCCCAAGTCAGAACTCCCTTTCTCTTTCACATTTTAGCTGCACCATGTGTTCAATGCATTTAGAGTGTATCACTTAACAAACTGAACTCACATTGTGTGTGTGTGTGTGTTACAGGAATGGCAGAACTCCATCCAGAAGAATGCTGGGCTGGCCTTCATCGAGCTGGTGAACGAGGGCAGGTCTGTACGCTGATCTCCAATAGATCTTCTCTTGGCCACTCACAGCACCACCTCTTAATTATCTTCCCATTGCTGGGCCGTCGGCAACCTTGCCCTCCTCTCCACACCACTGATCTCTGGGACCCCCTAGCCCCCCCCGACCCCTCCTGTCATGGGTCTCCTAGTGAAGGTTCAGCAGAAGAATAAAAAACAGCAAATAAAAATCAATGGCCAGGGAAAGAGGAGCTGAGGAGAGCTAGGGGGCGGGAGAGGGTTGGAGGGAAGGCCCCGGAGTTCAAGGCTCCGTTCGATACCTGCTAGTCCCACAGGGGGTTCGGGAAGACAAGGGGTGGATGGAGGGGCTGGTGACGGGGATTTTGATCTCAGTCCTTCTGTGACACTTGGGAAATCACCTCCCCCCTCCTCTCCATGTCTGGCCCTGTGATTTCACATCCGAGTTTATCTCTTTCCTTTGCCTTTTCACCATCTGTCCTTGCTTTATTTGCTACATGCGTCTCCTTATTTGTCCCTCCGTCATCGTTTGAGAGCTTGAGAATATATCGCTCTTCTCCTCTCTTCCCACTTCACTTCTCTCTCTCGTCGCTCATCAATTTCAGATGTGGGAGGGGTGGCTCCCCCACACTTTCCATTATTGATCAGCGGATCGCTTGAAACCCTCGTCAGGCTAATCCGAGCTAATGCTAATGAGACATGCAGTGTGCTTTTATATTTCCAACGAGAGAGAGTGGAGGAACTGGCCGTCCACTGTGGGGAGACTCCGCTACACTCTGGTTGTGGTTACTATAGTGAAGCTATAATGATTTGCGGTGGGGGGGGGGGGCTGTAATTTGACCGTGCCCGCTCTCCTGCTTTTAGAGCATTTGGTACCGGCTTTAGTATGTGCATACATTTTTTTTCTTTCGTACTTTTTTTTATTGTTTTTGTCTCGTAGTTTGTATTAAATTTGAAATCCATCACCGCGGTGTACGTTAGGAAGTTGGGGAAAAAATTTAGGTAAAAAATGATTTTTGAAACATTTTGAACATTTTGTGTCAACTGAAAAGCCGGCGGGGATTTGTTTTAGCTGTGCATGCGAAATGAACAAAGCTGCATTTTTCGTCACTTACATCATTACTCACGTGACAAAAACAAACAGCTCAAGCCAGGTTAGCCTTTTCACTGCTAACGTTTATTTCACGTTTAAATCTGCTTTTGTGAAATGAACATTATTTACAGCATAGTGTTTTGTTTTTTTACCAGTCCAAAATGCATGTTTGAGTCTGTGCTTCCTAAACGTTTGTGCATACATTTGTACCTGTGTGTGCACATGTTTAAGTGTGTGCCCCCTCCATATGTATGAAGCCCTAGCATCTTAAAGCTGGTGGAGGGCCGTGTTCTGAGGCTCCAGAGGCCCCTGTGCCTCTGCTCTCCTGCTGACCTGCTCTGAAACAGCAGGCTTGGGTTACAACCATTCCCTGGCCCCTAACCTCCACCAGCCCAGCCTGTCGTGCGCCCTCCACCCCACTCCCAGCCCACTCTCTGGCCCCTAACCTCCACCCAGCACAGTCCCCTCCCCCCGCCCCCCCCAGTCCATGCTGGCCCATGGTCTGTTATTGTTCCACTTTACACATGCCTGACCTCCTGCTCCAGAGAGGGATTCTCTCTCTCACACACACTCACACTCACACAGACACAGACTCACTCACACACACACACACACACACACACACACACACACACACTCACACAGACTCACTCACACACACACACTCACACACACACACGCACACACACACACACACACACACACACACACACACACACACACACACACACACACACACACACAGACACACACACACTCACACAGACACAGACTCACTCACACACACACACACACACACTCACACAGACTCACTCACACACACACACTCACACACACACACACACACACACACACACACACATACACACACACACACACACACACACACACACACATCGACTCGCCCTCTCTAACACACACACCCGTACGTGTTGTATGCATGTGTTATTAACACAGATAAGGGAGACAGTGTTTGGGTGAGGGGGTGTAGGTTACATGTGTAGCGACATGGGCAGAAGCCCTGGGCCCTTGTCAGATGCATATCATTAACAAATCAATTAGCCCCTTGGTTCCGGACAGAGGACACCTCTGGTCTGCTCGGCTAAATTAGATTTCCTTCTCATTGGCCATGGCTCATTGTCAATGGTGTATTGATATTACACAGATATTAAACTTTGTTTTCTTGTATTTTTCCCCAAGATGATTTACCAGCTGTCTGCAAATCTTAAGCCTATTGAGTTTTTTTATTGACACTTAAATCCTAAAAAAGTGATTTACAGAATTACCATCCTAATCCCTTTATATTTTCCCCCAGCGGGTTTTCATGAGGGTGTCTTTATTTCTCTCTCTCTCTCTCTCTCTCTCTCTCTCTCTCTCTCTCTCTCTCTCTCTCTCTCTCTCTCTCTCTCTCTCTCTCTCTCTCTGCAGACTGCTGAGTCACACTATGAAGGACCACCTGGTGCGGGTGGCTAACGAGGCAGAGTTCATCCTCAGCCGACAGAGGGCCGAAGACATCCAAAAACATGCAGAGTTTGAGGTGAGAGGGCAGGGGAGAGGGGCTGGCATTGTGTCGACAGCAACACAAACACGGACACAAATAGCCTCTTGGCGTGATGTTAATGTGTGTATTATGTCTGGGAATGGATAGAGGGAGAGTTTTTACCAGAAGAAGAAAAGCTGACAGTAAATAGGTTCAAAGCCTGTCCAAGTAGATTTCTTTTAGTGTGGAATCTGAGCAGGAACTACAGAATAACAATGTTTCAAACGCATCAAAGCAGCTGTACGCAACAGCAAGTAAGATCAGTGGAGAGACGGATTGCAGGCTCTCTTTTCTATCCTGTCCCATGAATCAAAACCCCACAAATGGTCATCCTTCCTGGATCTTCCTCTACATCCACGTTTCCCTTCGGTACAGTAAAGTTCATTTGCAGCTTTATGGCGAAATGCGGTTGGCCGAAACAAAAAGCTGGTAGCCCGATACGTGCGGCTTTCGTCGGGCTGAAGGAAAACAAGTGAGTGGTAACAGTTTGAGAGAACATGGAAGAGTTGACCTAATAGCCGGTTCCAACCTGTCCATCACTCTCCCCCCCCCGATCTGTCACTGCCAACCCTAAGGAAAAATGTTTACTTTTCAAACATAACACCCTGTTCAGCAGCTTAATAATGACGTGTCTCCATACACACACATACAGACACACACACACACACACACACACACACACACACACACACACACACACACACACACACACACACACACACACACACACACACACACACACACACACAGAGTAGTTTTCGACGGGAGATCATGTTTGGCATATAATGCTAGCCAAACATTGTGCAGTGTTAATTTCTGCCCTGTCCCCCCCCCCCCTCCCCCCCGCCCCCGACATACCTTCCTTAACCCCCACCCCCCCCCCCCCCCGCCCCCACCACCCCTCCTCTTCCGAACAGCTCCGCAACACAAACGCTGCCATTCACGCACAGCTGCAGCGCCCACTCTGTCCTGACCCACGAGCAGTGTTTATGCCCCCTGCCCCATCTGACTGCTCAAACTCCCGCACCCCCCTCCCCCTCACCATCTCACCCAAAATAATTTCCTGTCATGCTGAGGCCCTGTCCGTTATACTCCCGCTGGGGGTGTATTTTGCCAGTGACAGGAATACAGCGTCCTCCCCTATCCTCCTCCACTCCTCTCCTCTCCTATCCCTCGCTCCCTGGGTTCTCAGGGCCCTGCCAGCACTAAAAAAGTGCAGACAGGCCTGAGAGGTACTGGCCTGAAGGGCTCTGACTGTCTCGAACACCTCCTTCTCCTCCTCCCACCTCCTCCTCCTTCCAGTCCCAGTGCTAAACCTCTGCCATGCAGTAAAATGTTATGCTTTCTTTAAGGTTCACAGACGGGTCTCTCTTACTGGCGGCTCACAGTGAAGAAAAGCCCTCCCTTGGGTGCTGGGAGTTAATCAGCACAGTGGGGCTACAGCTCTTGTCCAACTCCTGTCTTCCGTTGCCATGTTTTTCAGTTTTTGTTGTAAACTTATTATTTAGGTATCCTCCTTTTTATAGCTAACTGGAAACACAATTTTGCTGTTGTTGTTTTTGTTACTTTTCTGACCAAATCTATTTAAAGCGTTTCCTGCGGCATGTTTCGCAACGGAGCGGCGAGTTCTGATGCAAGCGATTTTGGATTTGCGGCCAGACACACTGTTTTTAAAAACAGACTTGTTTGTGTTTACAAAGATACACGGATGTGTGCGTTGCAGCGGCCGGAGCGGGCCCTGGAGGGACGGAACACAATGCAGAGTAAATCTGGCCTGGGGAGGTGGGGGGCAGTGTTTTATTACAGTCTGTTACAGGCTTGCTTCACTGGGCACCCTGTTTACACTCTCAGTCTCAAATAGACCGTCTGTGCCTGGCAGTCCGCTGAGGCCCTGGGCCCACGGTGGTACCCCATTGACTTACTCTCCCTTCATCTTCTCTAACTCATCAGCCTTGGAGTCGGTGACATGTGCTTGCATGACATACCCACGTCCAGCTTGACCAGTCACTGAACTGACCGCTTCCCCAATCCTGCCTAATAGGTTATTGTTTTTAGCCTGTTCTTTTCGTTGCCATTGTTAGTCTCTTGTCAGTCACATAGCCACTGTTGTATGTGCTGGATGAGGCCCTTTGAAACAAACACAATAAACTTGATTTCAGATGATTCAATATAGTCAGAGAAATGTAATACAAGATACAGTAGAGTAATAAAGTGGAGTAACTACAAGTGCAGAGTAAAATAACTACTTATTAAAACATAATTTTTCGTATTCTCACTGGGAAGGTATTCCGTTTGTCTTGGTATTTGATAGATATGGTTGTTGGGTAGGTATTTGTAAGATCATGTGTGTGCATAAATCCCGACATGCCACAAACTAGTGAACATGGCACATTGGACATACAAGCAGGGAACCCAAGCACAAGGCCTGTTCGACTGCTCTATCATTTACCTGTATTCAGCTGTGGATCTCTTTACCACCGTCCTCTTTGGATATCTAGCACTGTGCTTTAACAGACACGGCCAGTGAAAGGTCATTCTTATTCAAAGGCATTTTTTCTCATCTACAAAACTCTCATTTGCATTAGCGTATTTAACATGATGTTCAATGTAACACAACACTATAGAGATTGATAATATGGTGCTAACATAGCAAGCACAAGCACATCCTCATATTTATATATAGTCTCATACTATCTCAACGAACGTGGGGAGTCCCTTCTATAACGCTCTTCCAACCGTAATAACGAATTGAAAGCTTTCATTTTGTGGTGGGATGTCAGGATCCCAATCCCACCATCACCTTTACTCAGTCCTGCAATAGTCCTTAATCAGACACCCACCACAGCTTCACCCCCAAACTGTTTCACAATTGAGTTTGCCCCCCCCCCTCCCCTCCCCTACACACACACACACACACACACACACTTAAGGGTAGTTACTCCTCGGTGACCCCTAGGAAGAAGTGGGCCACTGATAAGTCTGGCTGTGATATTGCTGTATTGATTTTTGTGCCTCCCATACGCCGCCCTGCTTCGGTGCCGATACCAGGAGCTACCAGTTTCATTTTGCACTGCCACAATAAAAATAACAGGCCAATGAAACGTCCCCCGCGGGGATTGGACTTGGGGACGGAGGGGGGGGGGGGGGGGGGGGGGGGGTGAAATGTCTCTGAGATGGGGAAGGAAAGTGCACATCTATTGTGTGTGGCGGAGTTTTGTTTTGCTGTAATTTAATTATTGTTTATTTGGTCTTCAGTGTACAAAGTAGTTTCTGTCTCACGTGGCCTGTCGCAGTACACCTGGAGAAGGAACACACTTCGATGTAAATGTGAAGCTATGCATGGCAGGCTTCACTGAAAGCATGTATGCTCTTCAGACAAGAGCAACCTGATGCCATCCGAGTCATCTGGGAATTAGAACTCAAAGGATAAAAAACATTTATGTTTTCCTCCCCGTCTTGAGTTCATATCCTTGGGAAGGCAGCGATGGTGGGGCCTTGTGATTTAGATGCCTGAGAGACGTACTGTATGCTCTCTCTCTCTCTCTCTCTCTCTCTCTCTCTCTCTCTCTCTCTCTCTCTCTCTCTCTCTCATATGCCTGTTGTTGTTGCTCTCTCTTACTCCCCTCTCTCTGTTTCTTCCCTGGGATGGAATTGAGTTATCTCCGCTCGCGGGAGTAAGTTATTACAGTGGGCTAAGGGTGAAACAGAGATGAAGATAACTAGGGGGGGAATCCAATTACCTTTTAGGGTTCTCTATCTAATAGGATCCTTAATGTGGAGGAGATCTCCAGATCGCACACTGCTGGCCAGCGCGGTAAATGATAGACTCCTGATACAGAGCGAAGTAAAAAAAGAGAGAGAGAGGGAGAGAGACCGAGAGATAGAAAGGAGGGAGAGGAAGAAATCGAACTCTTGGTTTTTTATGTTGTCGTTCATTAGGGATGAAATGTGGTGGACTCCAGAGCACAAGGGCAGATGTGAGGGTACAGATAGGAAGGAGGGGGCGACATCCAGGTCATTTCTTTACCCCCCGCACTTTCTCTCTTTCACTCCCTCTCTCTCTCGCATCCTCTTCTCTTTTCTTCTCTCGTTCTCGCTTGAATTCTATTCTTTCTCATTATTAATGACTCATTCTCACATTTTCCTTCTCCCTCTCCCTCTCCCTCTCCCTCTCCCTCTCCCTCTCCCCCCCTCCCCCTCCCTCCCTCCTTCTCCCGCTGGCTCTTTATACAGCAGCTTTGATTAACCCGGAGTTATATGGAGTAATTGAATTGGCTGTCTAAGAGATGCTATGAAAGCCATACGATAGCGGCCTAATTAGCGCCTGGCGTCATTGCCCCTCCCCCCCACCACTCGGCTGAGCTTGTAAAGTGATCCGCGCTTTCTCCCAGAGTTAATGACATTAACATTGAGCTAATGCTCATTATGTTCTCTCATAATAACACTCACAGCCTCTCTGGAAACACTCACGTCTCGAAGCACGGTGCTTTGTGCATCAATGTAGAAGTAGAAGCTTCATATTGCTAGTTTGAACCCATCTTTGGGGTCAAGGGATTCACAACTGTCGGAGGAGGAGGCTCATTGTTGGACCCCAAAAAGTATTTTAGATCTGTTTCTTTCTGGGCAGGAGCGCAATTAATTCCCAAAGCAAAGGTTGCACCACCACCACCACCACCACCACCACCACCACGTGCGCGCGAGAGGTACGCACATACAGGCCCGCCATATGGCCCGGTTTCCATTTACATCGCCTTGGCGTCGCAGCGCAGACGTTGTGATGGATGGCTGCCGCTGTACTGCACGGGGCTGTCTTGTACTCATCAGCGCCGGGGATGTATAGATGTCAAGCAGGCCGCATGCCGGGGCTTTGCCGTCATGGGCTCTTCCTTTGTGTAGAAAATGAAGCCGGAGGGGCTGGAGGAGGGGGGGGGGGGGTGGGCTGGTTCAGGAGGGGAACGCAGTCCACAATGGGGGGGGGGGGGGGGGGGGGCTACAGGGGATAGTATTCTAGTAGTGTCTGCCTCAGCTCTCTCTGTCAGAGTAATGAAGTCCCCAGGTACCTCCTCCACCACAGCCGTCATTATGTACTGCCAGCTGACCTCAAGCTGGGGAGAGAAGTCTTTGGTCCGTTCCTCCCTCAGTTTTTTTACTTCTCTTTGCTTGATGGTCTCTGGAGTGCAACTATGAGAGTTTTGACTGCCTCCTCTGTTGTCATTTGTCACTGAGAGCAGGGCAATCTACATAAGTTGAAGTTGCTCGCCTGCTGGTGTCATATCTCAGAATAAAGACACAACGACAATGTGATTTCTTTCTCCGCACTCACCTCTAGTAATTTAATTCCCAGTGTATGTATTTGTCTGATACCGTTTCATCTCCCGGTTGGTCTCACTGTCCTGTCCCTGTTCATTTTTTATATTTCTTTGATAGGACAGCCCCGAATCCGAATAACGTATTTTTCATTTTGCTCGTGCCCTTTTCCTTATTTAACTATTTTTCAAAACCCAGATGACATCGATGATTTTTCACGTGGCATGACCTTGGAAGCTCCGCTGGCGTCTTGGGTGCAAGATGCTAACTATGCAGACGGATGGTGGGGAGCGGGTTGTGAGGTTTCTGCACAGACCAGGGGCTTTTTTTTCCTCTCTTCTGGGTAGAATAGATGAAGAGGCTGCCAAGCAAACATTGTGAACAGTCCATTAAGGAGCAGCCAGAGATGGGGAGAGGAGAAGAAGGATGAGGAGGAGGAGAGATACTTTGATAAGTGTTGCGTCTGTGTTAACCTTGATGGCAGCTAGTGTGGGACTGATCATGCCAGCCGCAGGAATCTGTTTTGGCTGGATTCAATTTTTCTTTCTCAATTCGCTGTAGGATAAGAGCGTGAGACAGTGGGATAGAGAGAGAGGGCAAGAGGGAGAGAGGTAGAGGGAGAGAAAAAATCAATAGTGAGAGTAGCAGTATGACAGGAGCATCATTTCAGAATCGAAGTGGCTGTCAGCCATTGCCATTTGGTGACTTTTGTTCGCCATTGTACTTTTAAGCCCTCATTTTTCTCCCCAACCTTTTTTCTTTTTCTTTTTTTCCCTCCTCGCCCGTTTCTTCCACCAGCCCATTGTCTGAATTCCCCCGGTACCACTTCACGTTGCGATTTGAAAACTGGAAGGGCAAAAGATCAAGTGTGCGAGAAGCTCTTCCAAACCAATTGCTGGAGTGGAGCGGCATCTCCCTTTTTTTCCTCCTTTTCTTCTTCTTCGTCTTTGGTGACCCCCATCTTCTTCTCATCTCATCCCCCGACTCGCCTCCCCCCGGTCCTCCACTTTGTTCCGCGTGGAATTCCTTGCTCGTAGGCCTATTTGCATTCTTTGATACGCGACAAGGACAAGGCTGACGTCTGTGCCGGGCCCTCCTCTGGACAGCTCCTCTCCCCCCCTGGGATTGCTTGTCGACGGATGTGAGAAATTGGAGATGTGCGCGACGAAAAGGACGCCCCCACCGAGGGCAAAGAGAGAGAGATAGGGAGCGTGTAGATCTGCAGTGCCATCGGTGTCCCGAGATTGCAAATCAGGTCCTTTTAATAACCTCGGTGCTGTTGTCCTTTCTGCCTGCCGCAACCGAGTATGGAGCAACAAAGTGGGCTTTTGAAGGCTTGCACCATCGCCATCAGCGCCAGATCCGACTCTGTCACTCTAATGGATAAACACAGGGTTGATATGTCGTAATGAGCCTCCACTCTCAAGCCTATTATCCTGGTTAACCCTCTCAACCCCCTCCTCTTGAGGGGGAGGACCAGGGAACCAGTGTATCATCTCTCTCTCTCTCAGCGTTAAAATAAGGACCATTAGTAGACCTGTGAACCGCATGCCCGTCCTGTGTGTCCTTTCACTTAGCCTGCATTGATGCTGGGCTATGTAGCATCGTAGCCATAGCAACCCATAGTAACAATACAATGGTGGCCAACCCCAGCAAGACCACTGCTGTTAGTTTTTTTATGCAAGGTAAATACAATTGATGTTTATGACGTGACCAAATAAACATTTTCCAATTCATATTCATACACTGAAATATTTTATCCACAGATCAAAGCAAGTATAATTATGGGATTTTTTTCTTTTGTCTGAAGTTTCTTTCCTCAACCGATTCTTCTTTTCCCTCTCAAACTCCACTACACATCTGCAGTTATTTATCTGAAGCGTGGATAGATTGCGAGCGACACGACTAGGTGCAATTGACTCGATTAACGCCAGCCATTATCATGCCGGCCGCGCCGAGCTGTCTCCTCCGCCGCCAGAAAGAATTGGGGCCTCCCCGCCCCCCAGGCAGGGCTGACCCCGTCAGCTAGTCCTTGTAATGGAAGGTACTGCCCATGATTACAGTGTCGCAAGTCATAAAGGTCTCGCTGCCAGCAAGCTGTGCCCTGGTTAGGAAGCTAAGGCATAGCACAGCACACCTCCCTCTCTCTCCCCCTCCCCTCCACCGCCTCCCCCAGCCCTCTGACCACATAATCAACTGCTCCCCCCACTTTTTTGCTAGTAAATGGTAGACCTTGTTTCAAAATATGGCCATTTATAGTGTTTCTTTATGTCGAAATGCATGCCTGGGCTTCCTTGACTTCTTCAAGGTCACTCGAAAAAGGAGGTTGGTTTTTTGTCAAGGGGGAAGGAAGTTAAATGCGAAGGGATCTGTTATATTCAGTTTAAACTTTCTCACTTTAGTTTTTTAATTATATATATAGATAGAGATATACATACAAACAAACCTTCTCTTAACCTTCTGTGTCACGGGAGCTAAATTATAGTGACTGGCAAAATGGTGTCAAAGAAAGAGAAATGTCAAAGGTTGAGCTGTAAAATAAAAATGGTTTGAGCGTACAACCTACTAAAGTGACCCCCACCCCAACGTTTTTAGTGACTTAAGGGCCCGCAGGACTCCCTGTGACTCGTCTTTTCCAGCTCTACGCAAACTCATTAATGGCGTTCTGCTTGCGTGTCCTGCCTCTTTTTCCTTGGTTGTTATTTTAAGGAGTGAGTCTGTGAACTTGTTTCAGTTTTGGCTGGGTTTGGCCAGGCATGAGAGAAAATCCCATTACAGCATGGAGTTTTAAAGTTGTTGGTTTTTTTTGGGGGGGGTGGGGGGGGGGGGGGGGGTTGCCGGTGATGAAGTGTTTGCTTATGGTCACAAGTGGGAAGCAACAGTTGCTGATTGTGGTGCAGCCGGGTCATGGTTCAGCGAGGAGTGGATGGACATGAATATTTGGTATGATCCATCACTTCTTTTTAGCATTTAATATTTTTTGGTCCACATATTCTCCAACTTTTGGGGAGTATAGTATTCTGTAGAAAATGTTATATAGAAATCTACAAATGTATATATCAATTATACATAGATGTAGTATACACAAACCTTCGCTACAGTTCTTTACTTCTACCTATTCTCCATGCTTACACACACACACACACACACACACCTCCAGTGTACCATCAGAGGCGTGCGCTGCCTTTATTTTTCTGTGTTTCCCGGGTCATCCTGAGGGAAGGTCAAGGCCTCCTCCCATTCCAGCACAACACAAAGAGACATAGATTGATAATTAGTGCCCAATAGCCTGCAGAAAAGCCCTGCTAATGTGATTTATACCCATGGATTTTCTGTCAGATATGAAAAGTTGTAGTTCAAATTGGAAAGGAGGAGCCATTATAAAACACTTTAGCAGCTTCACTGGTAACTTGGGAGTGGCAGGTTGCGTTTAGACGGCCGCGCATGTCCGGGTCTCAAATCTTGTACTGTATGCAGTCTGTCACGCGGTAGGGTTTGGCTGCAGGGTAATTCGATAAGGGCATTAATACACAGACTGGGGTAGCGAAGAATTAAGTGGGTTGAAAGGATAATGTGGCTTTTAGTTATAGCAGCCACACACAGTGCATGCAGATGATGCCATGAATTGAACAAAGCAAGAGTAAAAAAGCAACATTAAATCCAGAAAAATAAATAGTTTTTTAAACCTTTCTTCAGCTTTTGGATTTTCATCAACAAATTCAAGTTCTGTGCGGTATTAAGAAAATACAAAATACAAACCTTTCAACATTTTGATTATATTCATTTGAAATGAAAACCATTTTCTCCGAGTTCAAAGGCCCTCTTCCTGATAACAGACTCCGACAGAGAGAAATGTCCCATCCCTGAGCACGGTGCTCTCCGCGGGATCTGAACCGCCGCTGGGCATTCGTAAATATCTGTGTGCTGTAATTAATCACCAGGATGCCAAAATCCTCACCCCTCGCTCCCCCCCCCCCCCCCCCCATTTGGTTAGTAAGTTACTTAGCGTCGGATGTGTGTGTGTTTTACCGTGTTTGAAGGGACCGTAATTAAATGTCCAAATCCTTCAGCACATCCATTCTCCTGGTCGTCTCATAATTCAATCAAGTTACAGAAGTGTTGGTATGATGTAACGTTTTATTTGATGTACATACAGAGGCATGGTAGTACAGTTTGTGGTTAGGGTGTTTGCCTCACAGCCAAAAGGTTCTGGGTTCAATCCCCCCAATGTCTGCAGTCCACCTGTAGATGCCTCATTCTAATCTGTTCAGTAGTGACATGTCAAAGACGTAACTTCAAGTCTCTTCGGCTAAAAGCACCTAAATAGTAAAGAGTAGTAGTAAGCAGTATTAAAGTTGTACCTTCCCCCCCCCCCCCTTTGTCCGCCAGTCCAACTGCGCTCAGTACGCAGCGGAGAAGCGTGACGAGGAGAAGATGTGCGACCACCTCATCCGGGCGGCCAAGTACCGCGACCACGTCACCTCCACGCAGCTGGTCCAGAAGATCGTCCACATCCTCACCGACAAACACGGGGCCTGGGGGAACTCCTGTGCCAGGTGGGTGAAACAGTTTCTGGCCCCCACAATGCAGTGGCTATCACTGTAGTGTATATATAGTGTCTGTACATGGCTCTGGAGTTCGCTGACATGATACGGTCTTCACTGCAATGTTGTGTTACTTGTTTTTCTTCATCTTTGCTGTGTACTTTTTCCACATGCTTACACATACTTACACACTCACACACACACACACACACACACACACACACACACACACACACGTTTTAAAAGTCCATTATATCCCGAGTGGCAGTTTCTACATGCTTTCACAATGAACACACATACACATGCAGCTCTATATAAAGTCTGCCATTTGTGTTCTTAGTGTAGTGAATCAAGTCACTTTATAGTATTGCTCTGAATGACCGTTGTACAGAGCATTTCCCGCCTTTATTCTAGTTCTGGTTCCTATGTGTCCAGACCACAATACTCTCACAGTCATCTTCTTCTTTCTGCGATACGTTCAGTAGGCTCCAGCAAGGATCAGATTTAAAATGTCAGGTAGGAGGCGTGCTCCGTTGACGTTGGAGCGAGTACAAAGCGTCTCTAAGCGGCTTCGTGGCCTATTGAAAATCAAGAGGAAACCCTAGCCTCTCTGCCCTGCTTGTTTCATCCGAGAGGCCCTGTAGCTATTCCCTAATGATGGCTGTTTGTGTGCAGGTATAGTGGGGTAATGGGGAGCTGCTTGGCTGCTGGGCTGCTGCGGCTGCTCGCCTCCTGCTTGTTAGGCTGGGCCCTCTGGAGACCAGTCTGCACTGGGGCTCGCTCTGCAACTGGATCACAAACTCTAAATTTAATCACTCTCTCTCTCTCTCTCTCTCTCTCTCTCTCTCTCTCTCTCTCTCTCCCTCTCCTCTCTCTCTCTCTCTCTCTCTCTCTGTGTATTCCCTCCCTCTCTCTCTCTGTATTCCCTCCCACTCTCAAACACACTATGCCTGTCTGTCTCGCTCTCTCTGTCTGTCTCTCTCTCGGTCTGTCTCTCTCTCTCTCTTCCTGTCTCCCTCTCCCTTCCTGTCTCCCTCTCTTTAACTTACTCTCCCGCCCCGGCTGCTTCCTCGCTACACCGTCCTCGCTCCCATTTTTATATCATCATATCTCATTCTGCCAGTGTGTACAGCAAAAACATCTGAATGTGTACTCACAGACAGGCACACAGACACAACTAAATAAATAAATACAAATACAACCGTTGCTGGTTGCTGCTCAGATCCTGCTTAAGTGGGCTCTGGCCAAGCCCCCCCTCTCTCTCTCTCTCGCTCTCCACCATTACCGGCGCTGTATGCCGCGGTACTATTGATGGTTTCCCTAATGGCAGGCGATGGGAGAGCCGGGAGCCGCCGCTGGCATGGGGCCTGGGAGCGCTGGGCTCTTTTAATAAATCACAATCAGTCCCGTGCCATTACATCAATTCTCTCAGTCAATTACGGCGAAGGTCAGGTGGGCTGGCTTCGCAACCCATACCACAGTTGGGCACAGCAGCAACATCTGGTCGCTGGGCAGATCACGAAAGGGGGGGAAATGAGCAAAATAAATAAATATGATGAAAACGTTGACTATTGTGCAGATGCGTAGCCGATGTACCCGCGCAGGCTAACGTTACCGTGTGAGAACAAATCTTGTAGAGGCGAGTACATTGCATGTTTGTGTGCACATACGCACGCACACACACACGCACATCTTCAAACTCTCACATGGACACAGGTTTGAATGTGTAGCCGCTCAAATCATTTTGGTGAATGACAAGTGTGGCAGGAAACATCGTCTCACACACACATTCACACACGTACATTTAGTCTCCTAGCTGTGAGAAGAAAATCCAATAACAGGCAAGACATTACACCGCCATGATTACGACCTTTTGTTGCGGGCGTAAAAATTCCCCGCCAGCCGACTGGCGCTCCACATAAAAAGTGTATTCCCCAAAGTTTCCATTCAATAAAGGCTCTGAAAATGAAAATATTATTTTCTCACAGGCTGATGGGAATTGTTGTTTCCTCACGGCAGGCATCTAATATCTTGTGACACGCCTGAATGCAATTTGTGTCTTAATATCCAGCTTACTGCGGCCCAGGTCTCTTGGGGATCGAGGTGTTATGTGATTTTCTCTGTTTTACCACTTCCTGCTTTCCCTTTCCACTCCTCTCTCTCTCTCTCTCTCTCTCTCTCTCTCTCTCTCTCTCTCTCTCCCCCTTCCCGCCCTTTCTTGCTCTCTGTCTCTAGACACACCTCTTTCCTCCCTCTTTGTCTCTTTCTCCTTTTTTTCCCCTAAACTCTATTTTCGATTCCTTCTCCGCTGTGCCGCAGGAGAGAGTCCGGAGAGGCGCTAGACAAAGACGAGCATCTCTCCTTCCTCTGCCCTTCTCTGTCATATTGACGCACCCAGGGACGTAGCAGACAGGTCCACGCGTAGACAGACTGGCCCTCCAGTCAGTCAGTCAGTCAGTCAGTCAGTCAGTCAGTCAGTCAGACAGGTTACTACCTGTTCCTCCATATATATTTATATCTGTCTGCGCCCGGTACCTCAGGGACCCCAGGTGTACCCCATGCCTGCCATCCCCACTGGGGAACCGGGAACAAATAAAAAGTGTCAAAGAACACGGAACAAAAAAGGAAGGAAAAGTGAAATGACTTGGAGATGTCTTTTCTGCCCATGCCATATCCATTTTACCTCTTTATAATTATTTATTTGCTTACTTACCGATTTACAAATGAGTATTTAGTTACAAATGTATTTGTAAAATGTATATACGTATGTATTCCCTTTTTTTTCATTCACCCATTTCATTTTTATTAATTTAAATAGGTGAGCTTGGGGGGGTTGAGGATTGCGGATGAGGTGCGTCAGTGCGTTCATTTGTGTCAGGAGACGAATGATCATCCATTTGTGTGTATGACACCGAGATGGTGACATCCAGGCGGAAGGGGGTGACACCCGGGCAGAGAATGACTCCCAGACAGAGTATACCGCTGCCCAGCATGGCACCCAGGCAGTGTATCACACCAAGGCCCACGATGACACCCGTGCCAAGGAGGTGGCGCCCATGCAGAGCGAATGACACACCCAGACCCCGGAGCACTGAGATGAGGGGGAAATGATGGAGAGCACCACCTCAGCGTCTCCGGGGACTCTGCTCTCTCTCTTCCCTCTCTCCTGGTGGACCCGGCCTTCATTACATTCTAATAGGCTGACTAATGTAGCATGGAAACTCACTCTGGTCGCTGAAACATGGGGGCGGGGCGGAGTGGGAGGAGAGGAACCGATGTCTATCTGGTGAACAGCATAAAATATGTAATGGTATGAAAGAAAGGAAGAAAGGTATTCAGTATTTTAATGTTGAGGGTATTGCGTCAGCGTTGAGTGTCAGTGTTGTATTGTAGTTCCTCTATAAGACTCGTAGATGAGCTAGTTTTTATGGCGGTAGTTTGAAGCTTGGCATTTCCGGCTCTCACGCGTCCCACTTTCCCCACTTGGTAAGGCTGACATCAGCACTCTTTTTCATTTCCTGTTTATTCCAGTTGCTCTCTTTTCCACTGTGACCCTCTCCTCCATCCCCCACCTCCTCCTCATCCCACCTCCTCCGTCCGCCTGCAGCACATGTACGCACCTCCACCCTGACTCCCTCCTCCTCCTTCTCCTCCTCCTCCTCATAGTGGGCTGCTTCAGCGGTCCTCTAATAGACCCCCTCAGGCTGCAGGGCTTCCCAGTCGGAGGGACATCCATCTTTTGGTGTGTCATGCCGCAGCCCGGCAACGAATCTCTGTGATGCGCGCCCCAATTTTTCTTCAGTATATCAAATCTTCCTTCCTTCAGAAAGATGAATGCCCCGGCTGCGGGGGTGTTAGAGGAGAGGGGAAAAAAATCAATGCCAGCAAAATTGAAACAGTATGCCCCTGTATTGATCGGCCGCGCTTGATCGAAAAGGAAAAGCTTTGTAACTGTTGGGCTGGACAGTTAGCTGACCTGTAATGGACAAACTATTGATATTAGCATTACTATTTTATCTTTTACTATGTCATTTCGTGGAGCTGCCAGAAATGGGATTTTTTCTTCACTCCCTCATCCATGGCTAAGAGCAAGCATCCTGTAGAGAAATAATGTTTAATTTTGTCCATGTAGCTTTATCCAGTAGAAAAAAAATTCAGGTTGAAAGTGAATGTCTGCCTGTAAATGCCTTCTCTGCAATGCTTTATATCTATATAGATATAGATAGATAGATAGATAGATAGATATGGTTAGATATCTATAGATAGATAGACATGGTTAGATATCTATAGATATAGGTAGATATAGATAGATAGATAGATAGATAGATAGATAGATAGATAGATAGATAGATAGATAGATAGATAGCTGGATATCTATGGGTGTAATCTATCTGAAATGTTATTAATAATATGAGCAGTCACCAGACACATTGTGTATGCTTTGCATGCTCTTGGAACAAATTCCCCATTAGGATCTCCAAGTTCGTATGCTGCATTTGTCTCTGAATGTGAGGCCTGGATAGTGTCTCTTAGTTGCTTTTATGTGCACATCTAAGGAACAGTCTACAGGCTGCATAATGTGGACAGACTCATACTGTCTCAGCAGATCTGAGTGACCAGGCTGGGACTGTGTGTGTGTGTGTGTGTGTGTGTGTGTGTATGTGTGTGTCACGGGAGATTGTATCCATGGAGCTTAAGAACATAACTGTTTAGAATACCTCTGGCCGCTTCAAATGTTTGACATGAGAGGGACACGAAAAACAGCAAGAGTTGGAGAGAGATACAAAAGTTGGAGAGAAAGATGAAGAGCCCAAACTTGAATTGAAAAGGAAGATATAGTACACATCTTCTCCATTATTTCCCTTTGGAGGCACACTGTTGAAAGATGACTGATTGCAGTGTTGTTGTTGAAAAGGTCAATCGTGTGTCTCAAGGGTTGGTTGGTAAGGATGTTTATCGCTGTGGTCCCAGTGCTATCTGACCCATCAGACCCCCACTGTTGTATATTTGGAGAGAATTGACATTGGTTATGTTTCTCCATTGAGTTGTGCACTGTATATTTGGTGTATTCTCATGGGGAATATCTACCCTTTTAACCCCTGCTAAGCATTTATGTTCTTATTCTTGCACTACTTTGCATCTCCCGTACTCTTCAGCAATGCATTTCAATAATAATGTAATGAAGGTCATTGGGACTGCAATGTTGTGTCCTTTATCATAAGTATTTAATGTAGATCAAATAAACATCAATACGTGCCTTCCTTAACTGCGCGCTATCACCTGGAACAGCTTTTGGTTTGCTTATAACTGCTTATGGACTCCACTGAGTCCAAGATGAGGATGAAGAACAAGATAGAGCAGTGAGCAGCTGTTGACCCCGACTCCTGCGTCTTGTCTCCTCGGTTCTTTTTGTTTCCTTAAAGTCCAGATCATACTTCAGAAACAATTAGCCAACAGAGTTTGAGTCGTGGCCTTCCGTCTGTCTGCGATGTTGCCGTAAACATCTGGGCATAAACATTTGTTCTTGGGGAAATGTGAGCCGCTGATTATATTTCGGACCTCCGTATCATGCTGCGATCTCCTGCTCCAAAAGTCCTTAAACAGATTTAAAGCAAACCCACCGTCTTCCCTCCATCCCACCGCCCCGGCTCATTTATCATGCACTGTGACATCTGTGACAAAAAAAAAAGTTTAGACAAAAAGCTAAAGAGGATGTTGGGCGAACTCTCCCAAGAGAGGACAGCGTTTAGCATGACATACGATGTGTTCCTGCTGGCTCTATAAAATGACGCATCCGTGCATGGTCCTACCGTGCAAAGCGGGCTTATAGATATGAATTAGAATACGGCCCTAATGCTAACATTTACCGTGGCTATGTATACAGTACAGTGGCCCGGGTTGTGGGCAATGGTAACAAAGTGTCATGGTGAAGCATATTAACAACTGATGG
This sequence comes from Lota lota, assembly GCA_026745465.1. NCBI lineage: Eukaryota > Metazoa > Chordata > Actinopteri > Gadiformes > Lotidae > Lota > Lota lota. Next base: position 31,565 of record JACYXH010000572.1, on the reverse strand, counting down.
TGTCCATATGCTAGCCTGTTATGCTAAGTGTTTCACGACTCAACGAACATGGAAAAAAGTTAAACACGGAAGGATTAGCGGAGTTTAAGGGATTAACCAATTGATTGATTGATATTATATAGGTTTTGGGTTTATAATGTAATCCGTTTCCTTAGAAATAAAATTTTCGATTTTATTTGCGATTTTGCCAGACATGTTTTGGCACCAACATGTATTGCACATCATCTTTATTGTGAAATTAATAATGGTTCTGTTTTCAAATGTAAATGTTTGGGGCAAAGAATCCTCCAGAAAAGCATTTCTTGCATGTCTCCCTTTGAGGGGCCAGACAGACCTGGGTTCACGGTGTTCGACTTCCAGCAGGTTCTGGGTTTGAACCTCAATGTCCGCACATGTCCATAAAGACATGCTTGGGACTAAAGCATCTCCTAAACAAATGAATAGTAAATGGAGCATGACCATTGTCTACTGTCCTGTAAATAAATCCCTCGTTATGAGGTGTGAGAGGAGCCACCCCCTCCCCACCATCCCTGATCGCACCCAACCCACCAAAGGAAGACCCATCACAGCTCCTTACCTCGGTGCTCTCCCACCACCCAGCAACCCTGTATTGAGCTACTCTGTAGCAACTCTACAGATTTATGAGTTTCATGTACCATTAAGAAAGTATACAGCCTTCACAGGGCAAGGTCACCATAAAGGCTTGCTGATCAATATCTGAATGAAAAGCCATTTGGGAAGTTTTTAAAGCCCCCCCACCCCCTCCCTCTCCACCCTCCATCCCTGCAAGCAATATCTGCTGAGTATCGATTGTCTGTGGCCAGTAGTTAGTCAAGGGCTATCTCCTTTGACTAACCCCCTATTGCAGACCCCCAACGCCTCCCCCCTCCCCCACACTCCTACTCTTTCTCTTGATAGATTGGTACGCTTCCAGCAACTGTAATCACACCATGAGCCCTAGCAAGTCTTTTTTTACTTTAGCCCATTTGCCCAAATCCGCCTTTATCTTTAGAATCCAGCACTTTCTTTTGCTGTGGAGGCAGAAACGCAGGGACATAAAACACTGCTGTGCCTGATATAGGGGCCATGGGACAGTGGGGCTGCTGCTTAACTCTCTACCTTTTGTTTAGGGTATTTCTTCTGCAGGAGACCTACTTTGCATGCTAGTTACTTTCTGCCTTGGGTTTCAGTTTCAGGAGTGCAATGAAATGACGATTGAAGTTCTGTGTTCACACACGAGTGCATTTACTACATAGTATATTTACTTAAAGTTGGACTAAAATCATTGTTTTTTTTCTCTGTTCTATAATAGATGAATATGTGTTTGTTTGATGAGCTCCATCACCTTAGCGAGGAAGTGCTGCACTTGAAATAATGGCCACACACACACACACACTTATCATGCCATAAGTGCTGTATAATAGGCATGGTGTATGATGGAGAGAGGGGTGGGGTGGTTAGGGTGCAGGCCTGCTAGATGAGACTGTCAACCCTTCTGGTCCGGCATCACTCTAAGACAAGTCTCACAACAGACCAGCATACCAAGTGCGGGGACACGGCAAGGTTATTTATCATTTAACAGAATCGTTAACAAATGTCAAAGGCATTATTTTGGGCGGGGGAGATAGGGCTTTATTTGTGGGGGCAGGACCTTGATTGAAAAATTTTCCCCGATTTTTTTTACGTTTCGTAACTCGTACTGCATGCTATTCTGATGGGGATGGCTTTTTTTGATATTTTACTTTTTTGGAATTGTATATGAAATGTATAACATGGGAATGCTGCTTTCTGATTTGACATGGGTTGTTATTACATCCATGCTTTTAATAGGTGGACTCATACCTTTGATAGGCAACATTGTAAATGGTTGTTATTGCACATCTCAAGCTGAAGATGGCCGAGGGTCACTTGACTCACCTTTTTTGCCTATTTATTTATTTTTGAGAGATAGAGGAAGCTGTTCAGATTTGTCATGACTTTCAAGAGCAGCGTTGAGAGCTAGAGGTCAGAGCATTATTAGAATAGGCCAGTAATGATAGAATTATGCAACCCTAGGTCCAATGGCTGCCCTCATTACCAGAGCTGCAGTCATGATATATGGCCATAAATGCACAGTGTCAAAACCGCAGGAACAATTTGATTCTTTATCAAATATACAGATGGTAGCACTTTCGTAGTGTTGGGGGAGGGGGGTGGAGTAGTGGCCCTATTTTAGTTATATTGTTGATGCATAGGCATTTCATCATTCACACCTTTGTACGATGTTTCAGTAATGTGCTTTGGATCAAACATGAATGATCCTAAAACACTAATTTTGAGGCCATTTTGATATGAATGGTTACATCCTGACACATTCCAGCTCTTGACTTACACCTCGCTCACAATCAAATTAAATTAGTCGGTAATGTCCTTTGTGGGGTGAATTTACGCTGCATTTCATTGCTACTAATTGGGAGCTGCACGCTGCTAAGCTGTTGGTAATCATGGCACATTGTGCATCATTTTATGTATGTTTGTTTGTTTGGGCTCTTTTGCATTTATGCCCTGCAGATGACGCGTGAAGCCTTTCGCTCCCCGCGAAAGGAGTGCTTTGATCTGATTAAAGCGTTGATGTTGGATAAAAGCACTACAGCAAAGCCTTCTCTGTGGAGAAACTGAAGTTAATTGGGAAGGGTAGTCGGTGCGAGAATGGTGTTTATTTTCCCAGGGTATGGTCATTTCACTCACTATGTGAACCCCAGGGAGGGCAACCTGAAGTCAACATTAGACTTCTGCTCTCCCAGATAGTGTAGTTAGTTGGTTAGCTTGTTGGTTAGTAAGTTGGTAAAGGACATTTTGTCGTTTCAGTGAAGCTTGATTGAAAGACGTGTTTTTTTTTTCATCTCCTATTTTAATTCCAAGTGGACACTTAAAGAGTAGTACTTTGCATCTGCATAATAATTGTATAGATCGTATCCCATACAGACCTCATGTATCACAACATTTAATATGTGTTTTGCCGTTCGGAGTAGACAAATTAAATGGCTAGGACCTGTCATTAATTAAGAGGATGGATAAAATCCTGTCAGTAAAACTCGTTTAAGGGCTGTAAGATTGAAGTGTTTGTCACCCGAGTGACCCCCAACACTACCCAGGGTGCAAGGCTGATAAACATTAGGAGAGGTGAATTAACATACATACATGTTGATGGTCCTCCTGTACACTTCATTACATGGGGATGGGATACGCATTAATGCACATGTAAACAGCACTTTGGCCAGACTTAATCATGGCACACACACCATTTCGGAGGGATTGTATTGGGTCTCGTTTGATTTAATTTGGGTTCGTGGAGGTGAACCGCAGGGATCGTCACCGTGCCGAACGGTTGATAAAGAGCCGTAGTGCTCAAGCTTTCCCGCTCCTCAACATGACAAATCCTCAATCTCAGCTCGCTCTGTTGGCGCTTGGGGGGAACGCATGGTTTATGCAAATCAAAGCAAAATGATCGCTGGGATAACTGCTATGTTTGAGCCATTTGAGGCTTGCCAATAGGGAGGGTTGGGGGGGGGGGGGGTGTTAATGAAAAAAAAGAGATGAGAAATCTAGTCCGCATATGTAATCCCGCTCAATGTACCCAAATTAATCCTGCAATAAGACATTCTAAATGGCTGTTTGTCTTTGCACCAGTGCACCTGGAGTGATGTATGGATGTAGATAGAAACTCCTTGCTTTAGGAGGATGTGAAAGGGGTCAGGTTTTTTTAATATTTAATTTTGTCAATTTCCTATTGCACGCAAAATTATTTAAGGCGTTTTGGATCATTTCATTGCATTTCATTTTAAATTCATCATCACCCTTTACGCCATTTAATATTCTAGGTTAGACATGTGTAGTGCTCTACAAACATTGCATCGGGGTAGTTGAAGTACGATGCATCTGTCTTTTGGATCTTGATGGATGGCAATCGTTTGTCCTTGTCAGAAAAAATAACAATTGGACCATTGGAATAGGAGTGCTATCAAAGTTGCCGGGCCTGCAGAGAGAATCTATTAACATGTTTTAACTGGAGTGATGAGGTCCAACGGCACGATAAGCCACACTCGCCCCTCAGACGCTTCAAATAGCGTCCAGCCCAGAATAATAGGAGAAAGATGATTCCGTCGTAGAGATGCTTGGGACAGGCTGCTACTGGACCATATTCCACGATCTCTTTTTCCTTCTCTCACTCATATCATGCTACATAATACATTGTATATTTTACATGTTTCTTAGTTTGTGAGGATCATTTTGTAATAATAATATTATTAATAGTTTCAATAATTGTAGGAAAAATATTAGTTGTACAAAATTGCTTGCAGAATTTTCATAAGAAATGTAATAGCAAAAAGGACCCACCATATTGGGGGCTTGATTTCACCATATAACTTTAATAAACACATGGTAACTTGCTGCTTGTGTTTCAGTGCAGGCTAACTTAATACTACAGCAGTAGAGGGCATGGACTATCATGAACCTGGCTTGACTCTCTGCTCTCCTAAACGCCGTTCTCTCCAAACAAGCCTTTCATTAATCCTGGACTTCACACCAGCTCCTGAACACTCCCTACAATCAAACAATTTGTTTAATGTCACCCTGTGCCATGCCAAACTCACTTGGAACTCTGCTCTGTTTTGAAGTTAATGGACAATTTAGTTATGTCATTGAAATGTTAAAGAGGCCCACCATTTAAGTATCCCCTTTGCTGTCTGCTGATATGGTGGGCTTGAGTTTATTTAAGGGTGCCATCAATGTTTTGGTTTGAACGACATAACTAGGAGTCATATAAAAGCGCACGAAAAAAAGAACAGCCTCACATACACACATCATACTCCATCTTCTCTGTTGGTAAACTTCTTGAATTTTACAACCAGTGAGGTCTGAAAAGCATCCAAAAGATGATATAAAAATATTAAAGGTAATCACTCTTCACTACCCCACATAAATGTCCCTCAGATGTAGTTTAATCAGTGCCCGACGTGGTCTACACTAAACAGGATCTGGGGAACCCAACACAAGTACTCACTTGCTGTTTAGCTTGTATACACAAACATCCCCATCTATGTTTTCTTGCCGCTAGCCCCTTGTTTTGGGACACATCTCGGCACGTCTTCCAGACACCCCTTATAACCCGGACTAATTACTGATCACACAAGCGGCTGGCGCCTGCGCCCCACACCCTGTTGTGCTTTAATTTAATTGTTGTTATTTTGTGAAGAACGGCTGTGCCCTGGAAGGATGGATCACGTTGTGAATAATAAATGTGTCGTCTTTGTGGATCCACACTTGGCATGTGGTCTGGGTGGTGGTGGTGGAAAGCGATGTACATCTTCCCCGGTCTGAATTTTTTTTTGTTTTTTTTACGATTGATGGTGAAGGTGTTCCTCGCCCCCCCCCAGACCCCTCCCATCACCCCGTCATTAGGAGCTCCATTGTGGCCGGCTCACGGCTGACTGTGACAGGTGGAGGGAGTTCCCCACGCCACAACTAATTACTCCCCCGCCCCCTCCCCACCTTCCTCTGATGGATAAATATGTATTGTGCGGATCTCTACCAACCCCCCCCCCCCCCCCCCCCCCCCCCCCCTGCTCCCAGAATGAGGAACGAGTATGCTGCGATTCAGGAAGGGAATGGGGGGGGGGGGGGGGGGCACATGGTATGTGGCGCAGCGAACAAACCTTGATAATTATTTTTCTGAGATGAATGCCGTAGCAGGCAGGATGATTAAGGAGACGTTTGTGTGTGGAGACTATCACACTCAAACACAGACCAGCGGCTTTGTGACTGGGGAGAAATCTGCTGCTGCACAGGCCTGCTCTGCTCCGTCTGCTGCCAGCGTGTACACACACGCACGCACGCTCGCACGCTCTCACATACACACCATACACATGCGCACACACACATAGAAATTCACACACACTTGTACAGTCACAGTCTACAACACAAACACACATATATTTACACACACACACACACACACACACACAGTTATATATACAACAGTGTCCTCTTCAGTCTGCTAAGAGTGCTGAATCCATATCGGTATCCTCTTCCATGTGCGCTTGGGTGTCAGAGCTTGGCAGTATTTACCTCCTCAGTGGATGTACTCAAAACCTTTCCACTAAGCGTTGCATTAAAGGCCCTCCGAAGAGCACTTCTGGTTCCGGGGGTAAACACCGGGCCAACCTCTGCACGTCTTCCTGCTCTTTTGAGACAGATCGCTGCGTTGTCTTCTGATAAATCAAGTAATTAATGGTTTTCATTAGCCGGGGCGTAGAGGTCTTAAAGCGCCTGCTTAGAAATTGTATTTATTTTCTTGTGTAAAGCTTCTTCCCCTTTTAGGGGCCCCAGTGTGATCATTGGTGTTGGCCCTGAAGATTTGTGAGGAGCCTCTGGCCAGAGCAGCGTTCGAGATCACATAAAGTATGGCTGGGCTCTCCCCGTGCAGCGGGTCTGCCACTGAACACCTTAACGCTCTCACTGCAACTCCATGTGATACATTCCAAACCCCTGGCTTTTTTTCAGTTGGTTGCAATGTTTTTCCTTACAATGAAAATTCTCCAGGTTCTCCAAACAATTATTTTTAGCAAGATGCTCTTTTTTTGGGTTGACACACTTGGGTTTTGTAAGCCCCAATTAATTTTCTCACATCCATTTTCATGAATCTGCAAAGCAGGTCTGTCTGTACAGTATCTTCACGTGAAAACCTGTGTGTGTATCTGAAGGGGTCTTGGGTGGCTGTTATTTAGATTTATATTCAACGGGTGTTGGGGGCCCTCTTGCACAATAAAACTTCCTCTCACTTTGACATAGCACAATGGACTCAAAGACATATATATGTTTCACCAATCATCATAATTGAGTACCCTTTAGACACAAGATTATTTGTCGGGCCACTTAATCTTTTTAAAGGCTAACGCTTTCCTGTCTTTCAGGGGATTTTGTTGTTGTTGGTGTCTTATTTTTTTTCTATCATTTGTTATTGAAGTCGGACAGGAAAAAAATATTGGTCGGAATGTTTATTTAGGGGCAGAAAATATAAATTGTTATTCTACATACAAAACGCTAACAGTCACTCCTCTTCTAGACGTTAACACTAATGCGTTGAGTCATTCAAAATGATTTACTGGGCAGACCTGCTTAAGGGAGGTGTAAATTTGAAAAAAAAAAAAAGGCAGAAATGGACATTGATTAATATTGGTAATGCTATCCACCGCCTCCTCTGTATTTGTAATGGCCTCGTCCCCCCATTTGCCTGGCCGTGGCCTGGGGGGGGGGGGAGCTGACAAGAAGGTGCCCTGCTGGGCCTGAAATGAGCCTGGAATGGGAGCACGTGCCGTTACAGTGTGGAAAATAATCTCTCTTTCTCTCTCTCACACACACACACGCACGCACGCGCGCGCGACTGTGATGCACGAAGGACATACTCTGTGCCTCTCCTCTGGATGAACTGTCTGGCTCAAGATGGGAATAAAATGTAAAAAAAACAACAATTGAAACAATCCACTTCTGACAGGAAATGTCATCATCACCCACGGGATGTGATGTGACTACTATGTACTATGAGCTTGTGTACAAGTGAGTTGATATAAAAAAAAAAGAATAAAGATTCCTCAAGAGAGAGACACTTCTACCATCTTTATCACCCACAGGGATGCGGTGGGACTAGTGTGTCTGAGCGTGTGTACAAGTAAATGAACATCAACAAAATAAATAAAAGAGATTCCTTGAGAAAGAGTCAAGGAGGAGAAAAGGGAAAAGAAAAACGAGTCAACCAAAACAATACTGTCTTTATGTGCGCCAATGCTGGTGTGCTACACCATGCTGGCTAGTAATTGCTAACACATGTGGTACCTCTGTCTCCCAGCAGCCGGCCCAGGGAGTTCTGGCGCCTCGACTACTGGGAGGACGACCTGAGGCGTCGCCGCCGCTTCATCAGGAACCCCTTCGGATCCACGCACAGCCAGGCCACGCTCAAAGGCGCAGCCGAACATGGTCAGTTGGGTTTGTTGCCATCGGTCCGTTGTGTGTGGCTCGACAATTAGTGGTAGTACCACTGTGTACATGGCAATAAAAAAAATTGAGAACTTTTTGTGGGAGTGTAGTTATAGTGCCGTGAGACAGCATTAAGAAGTCGCTAATTAGACGTACAATGGGCCATTTCTTTTTGGCTCGCCGCCGTATAATGCGAAGCTAGCAGTATTAATCAGACATTGTTAGTGTGTGTTGTACGGTGTGTGTGTCTTTTTGCTTTTTTAACCTAAAAAAGCTGATATTTTAACAGCAGTGTATTTCATATATTTTATATACCATTTATGCCATACATTTGTTTTTGTATATAATAATAATTAAAATATATATTTCCTTCTATTGCATTACAGTCACTAGTACCAACGGTAAGTAATCTATCTCTTTGTTTCACATGCTTGACATTTAGACTGACATCATATTGTGGTTTTCATTGTTTGTTTATTTTTTCATTTATTATTCATTTTTCTAATTTCATTGTGTTCAATTTCACACTGTGAAGAAGAAGAAAAAAAACTTGACTGAAACAAATCCAATGGCTGTTCAAAATGACTTCATCAATATGGTTCAGTTCCACAGAATGCAGAGTTGTCGTTTAAACAAACACCATTGATTATCTATTCTCTTAGCATCAGAATCAGTTCCAATCAATGGCTTCCCTTCTTCATTGTCTCTGCGATTGTTTCTCGTAAGAACCGGTGCGAAAGTTGTCAGTCACCTTGAGATCAACAGACCAACTGATGTCACGATTGTCAAATAACTGCTGAAAAAGTCATATTTAGTGTCTTATTACTCTTGCGAAAGCACCTTTCGAGTCCATTATGTCTGCTATATCATTATACCACACCTGTCCACTGCACAACAGGGTTTGCAGTCAGCCCATGGCAGTTGATCAATTACTCTCTCTCTTCACAATAAAAGTCAATATGTGGACCACAAGAAAAAAATAAAAAAGTCTTCCAACGTATCACCTGCCGATGTCCCACTAAACATGACATCATTCCTGAAGACGAATGGCCAGGGGTGGAAGGAGTCAATGGGAAAGTGATCTAAAAGCAATACATACTGGGTATCCCCAGTCCTAGGGAGACCTGCTGGGCTTACATTAATAGACGTGGATGGAGTGGGGACCAGACGAGCTGCAGTTCACTTAGGTTTCCACTTCCCCTGACCCCCCTGTGCTTTTACTGTGAAATGCTGGCTCTGAAATCAGCAGGAAAAACATATTTTTCATGAGTCACAGGGAAATGTGTTATTGTGTGGTAATGTGGTATTCTCCATTTTATGTCTCTGCTGGTTGTTGAGATTGACGTAGAATGGAGTTCATGTTCATAAATGGCTAGCTTATGTAGTACGTATATTAACTAGACTGAATTGTAAATTGTGTGTGTGTGTGCGCGTGTGCGTGCGTGTGTGTGTAAGTAGACTTCCCCCGTGAGGGAGTATGTCCAGAACAGAGTATGGGAACATTTCATTAAAATACCTTCTTGACATTGAGGCCTGATGGCATCCATTTTCTGATGTAATCTTTCGTCTTGTTTTAATCGACCTGACATTTGTTACGGAAGTGCGCTTCAAAATGAGAATGCAGGGCAGAGTTTTCAAACACGGCACAAAGGTCATATCTGGCTGTAATTATTTTCATCACATGGTCGGGGAAAACACTCTTGAGTTTGAACCCGCTGAGAAAATATTTATATGATCAACCCTCAATCTGCCTTATTTGAGAGCAACTGGTGGGAACACATTTTTTCATATTTTATATATATATATATATATATATATATATATATATATATATATATATATATATATACACACCATTCATGCATAATATGTATATGACCAACTGTTCTTTTTGGTCAGAAAAGGATATATGTGGATGAGACTACCGTTAAAAAGTCCTTGCATTTCAGCTGCGACACACAACCAGGATCATTCATAGCCAGCCAAGCGGGCGTTTTTCACTGGACCGCCTGTATAGGTGCAAGGCCACGCGTAGACTTAACTAGAAACCTTCTATGTATTTATTGCTGGAAAGCGGCCATCTCCTTTCCTGGGGATTGATTTGGTCGGGGCTTGGTCCTGCGTAACCAGAGGTGGTAGAGTAAATACCTGATGATGTATGGCTGTGTTCAGGTGATCAATACTCACCTTCTGACCACGCTCTCCACCAGCCTCTGGTTAAAAAGTAATTTGTTAATTCTGACAATTTAATGGCCATGGCCATTTATGCCCGGAGTTGTAAAAAGCAGGCAACTGGACATCTTGGTATGTTGGGTAATGGAAGTCTAGTGTGGATTCATAAGCCTTCCTACTGGTTTACACATATTTCTGACTAAAACGAAAGGATTCTAAATTAAATGTTTTGTATCTGTTATGATTTATCACTTTTAGAGTCCTAGTGTGATAGTTGAATCAAAGTTTATTGCATGAATTCTTCTTTGTTGGCATATCATATGTCAACGCATATCAGTTATAGCTGATAGCTGGCATCTCTTTTCTTTTGATTATCCAGGATGAAATATGTTTTCAAACTTGCACTTGATTACAGAAAACAGACTTTTAAGACACAATGTCAAATTCAAATGGACATTGTGATTTTTCTTTCCTTTTTATGCTTTTCTTTTATCTTTTAAAATGAGCTAATATACTGACAAAATATACATAACAAATGTGAATCCTAGTTAATAATATTTGACTGACTTACTGTCATAAGTAATTACATACTACAGTATTATATTTACACATCTGTTATTTAACCTCTACCCTGTATACTAAAATAAGTGATATGAGCTACATTTGGTTTGAACCACTGGGGTTAATATTTAGTTTATGTTTTGTATGTTGTTTTAATGAGCTTGTAGAATGCTAGCTTCTGCCAGTGTATTAGCAGTGTGTCTATGGTACCTGCTAGCATAGTTTCCCAGAAACGACATGCCGATCAAGCGGGGCATAGTAACATTAGCTAAACCTAATTATTATCAAGTTAGCCGTGGCCGGTGTCTGTTGAGAATAGATTGTACAGAAGTTCAAATGCGTGTTTGTTTTCCAACCTCACTCGACTGACAAGCCCCCTACCCCCTGTTTGCAGGCCAGGGGTGTGAATCCGCCGTCATGTGGTACGTATTAGCGGACCTGGGAGTAATTTCAGCGCTGCTAACTAAAGAATGCCCCTGGGAGCCTTAATTACAGGAAGTCCATTCTAAATATCAGTGAGCTGCATATTTTCAATGACAAGAGATTTTTCAGGCCGGGGCTCTGCTAACAGTTACACACTATCAAGTCACATGATGCGGCTGTGTTTTTTTACACACACACACACACACACACACACACACACACACACACACACACACACACACACACACACACACAAAGTAATGCAGCTGATATCCCCTCAGGTGATTAAGAAGGAAAAAGAAAATCATGATTTTATGCATGAAAACCGATGTGTTTACGAGAATTGGTGTAATGATACACGCGTTCCTGAACACATGCACACACGGATACACACTGACAGACATACACACATACACACATACAGATACACATTGACACAGATACACACACATACACACTGACACACATACACAAGGAGACAGATAAGTAGCTAGATGGAATGCATGTTGCATATGTTTACAAAGGGGAATGACTTGGCGGTCTTCACCTTGCACTGTATTGCACTTGTGTCTGTAGATCCAGAGCCTGCAACCCTACCACTACCACCACTACCACTACTACTACTACTACCACCATTGTATACTACAGGGCTCTCTAAATGTTTGCCGATTTACTATTGTGACTAAGCAATAATATTTGGAACCTCAAGTCAATTTCAGTTTATCACATACTAGCAACTTTCTCATGCATGTGTGTGTTTGGTTGAGCTTTGGTTGAAAATAGATGTTTTGATTATAAGAGGTTGTGTGTCATGTTGGAGGGTCTACGATCAGCAAACTGCTGTAAAATGCGGTCATTTTGAAGAGTTTAGTGGGACTTCTGAACAAGTAGCGTTGGTATAGGAAAGTAGCATATTCAATCATGTAAAAACTCTTAACATTTCTCTGGACACCTGAATAGTGCAACATCTAATGGTTTGAAGACAAGAAAATTGTTTCAGACTGGATCTACTAATTATTACACTCTTCACTTCAGTACTGTCACTCCAACTCTTTTCTTTTTTTTCACAATGTTTTTCTTTAAGTTTTGGAAGTTCTTCGTTTTTGAGTGTTTGTTTGTGTTTATATTCCCTCTGAATAAAATCCCAAAATGTCATTCTGACAAAACACCCCACCACAAATTCAGTCTACATCATATTGAATATGCTAATTTGTAATAGTCTGTCTCGAATACTTGCTTAATTAATTAAAATACAATTATAATTCAATTGTTCAAATTGCTTAATTTCCAGCTTCCGATGAAGATATCCTCAAAGGCAAACAGTCAATCAGAAGGCAGGCCCTGACCAATCAAAACTCTGAGAGTGACGTATTCTCAGACGCAGACGATGAAACGCTATCGTCATTGGAAGAGAAGGACTTGGAGAATTTAACAGGTAATGTCATTATTTTAATGTTTCAACGGCCTTCGCATGTCTTACTGTAACATCGTCGCCGCTCTTTCGTATTTACGAATCTAATTTGTAAATTGTATTCGTCAATTATTTTCCGCCTATGACGCTATTACGGTATATTAGCCTTAGTCTTATTATCGCGAGAACACCTCTGGGTTTATGTTTATGGGATTAGGCCTCTAAATTCATTGCCGTTTTTTGCTTCATATATGTGCCTTTGAAGCCACTAATTCTTATGAAATAATACCGTCTCTAGTGGTTGAAAATGTTCGATGGAAGTGGTTCGTAGCCTAGTTCCAAGAGACATGTTTGGCCGCTCTCTGTCTGATTTTAATATTCTCATTGATAATGAATTTGATGCTCCTATCCTACTAATCCGTTTACCACCACCTAAAAGCTGCGATTTATTTTTCTTTATATGACTCAAATGGAACATTTAGTTTAAGAATGTCATTAAATTCTAACACAACTGGGCGAGTTTATTGGATTAAAGTTAAATAGTTCTCCAGAATGGCTGTAGGCCTAGGCCAACAGTTTTATTATTGCGCAAAACTATCTGAATCGGATGCAATTGAATGTCTTTCACCCACGTCAGATAAGACGTGGGTGCTCGTCGTATATGCAGAATATCTGTTAATTCCATCGGCTGTTTAGGAAGGGGGGTTGCCCCGATCAGCCTCGTGCATGAATTGGACATCGGCAACACACAATGCGCGTGCAGGGAGCTGCATGTGTAGGCAGCCTGCAACCGTCGCTCCCCCGAGCCGCTCCTCATTGTCATACTGGCATGAATTAAGATGGATGAGAGATTAAACAGACCTTCTAGCAATAGCCCGCCATCGCACACTGATTGACAGTTTATTCTGTTTGACGGACACCCCCCAAAGGATTCCAATAGGTTAGCATTTTGGGCTGAGCTGCATGAGGGGTTTAAACGTTGGAGGCTGTACGGAAAATAAGATATCAAATTAATCCAAACCAATTGCTGCGAATAATTGAAAATACGTTATGAAAATGCACGTGTTTTGGTCTGGTAAAACAGGAAACATCACCGTAGGCTTATCAATTGTATCCTTAATGTTTTGATTGTGCTGCAATGTGCGTTAGATCAATAAATGCAGGCCGTTTTCATAATAAATCGCCTGACCCTATTTTAGTCAGGCTTTTTTGGTTATTCATTTAGCGTTAATTCAGTTGAAAGCATACGCTTCGTTGCCAGTCCCTTAATTGAGAGTCGATGTGTCCAGTTTCGTTTTCACTTGTTTTTATTTTTGATGATAATTTACGAGGTCTTAGGGCAGTGTTTGGCCTTGCTATATTTACACGTTTACCGTGTCTTTTGTAAAAATCCGCATTGAAAATGGACGATTATAGCCCATGTTACTCGCCACTATTGCAGGGTCTGTAAACCTGACGACGAGCGCGCAGCTCGTGGCTCCGGCCGTGGTGGTGAAGGGTACGCTGTCCATCACCTCCTCCGAAGTTTACTTCGAGGTGGATGAGGACGATCCCAGCTTCAAGGCCATCGATCCCAAGGTAGGAGCTCACTGACTTAACCGTCATTGATCGGAAAAAAGGATTTGCCCAAATGGTCACATCCAAATGAATCTGTAACTTGAGCGAGCGTTTATATCCCCCGATGGGCCTACTCAACCTAATGGATAAGCTTTCACTGTAGCCAACCGATGGACAAAGTACATCGGTTTTCTTTTTTATCAATAGCGGTTTTTTGTTATTCACTTATTTGTTAGAATTCCCTTGTTGTTGTTTTTTACAAGGATTTGACTATGACAACGTTTGTCCCTTTTGAATTATGTTTAGATACACAAACCCACACACACACACACACACACACACACACACACACACACACACACACACACACACACACGGGCACACGGGCACATTTTCTCATGGGCTTATATTCTCCTATTTTATGGTTTGGGAAAATACAGCCTATGTGGCCATTTGGGCTGCTATGCGAATTTAAATCTGTTTATTACTGAAAATATAAATAACTAAACATAAAGTTACATTTAGATAATAAATCAAATATGTAGGCCTAAGACACCAAAAATGCGCTGAAAATAGATTGGGCCTATAGTAGACCTAAATCTACTTGACCGTATTTGGCCTGCACTGAAACCATACAGGCCTTAATAAGTCCTAATAATAATATCCTAATGATTGCAATGTCCTCATAATTATAATAATAAAACACATTTAAAATGGGTTACCCTTTGCCTATAATCATCACGACAACGTTTGAAATAAATTACAAAACTTGACGGTTGGTTGGTTGACCTACAGGTGGTCTACTTCGGTGTTTACATTCGTTCGGCCAATAGAACATGCATGGAAGGCCTAGGCTGGGACTGTTGGAAACGGGTTTATCCATGCATTAGAGGCATGGGTAAAAGTGACAGTAATACTTGAATTTAATTGATCCTAAGAAAACGCTTATAAGGACGCATCAATGACTTACAAGAAAAAGAGTTGAGCTCTGCAAATCCTAACAACTGTAACCTATATTAATAGACCAATGAATTAGCGGTGTTATGTTAAATGAAATGGACATGTCCTTATCAATAACAAAGTGTTATACAAAATTGTATCGAAGTGGTCATAATATGTCAAGACACACGGCCAAGTTGTAATGTTATTTACAACGTTTTATTAACATCAGTCATTTTAAATCACATAATGTAAAATGTCAACTTGGCACACTACATCGTATCCTTTCATTTAAAGATTTTGTGCATATACTTAAATAAAAAGTTTCTTCACTTCGTGAAAACAAGTAACACAAGAAGACTTCAAGTGAACACGTTTAGCCGAAAATGTACCTTGCCTTGCTGCTGCCAGTTTCTCCATTTTGTGAAAAGGTTTACTGACTTTCACTTCGATGTTACCGTTTAGTTTCAGCTTTTTTTTTTTTTTGTTTGTTTGTTCGGTTTTATATTTGTATGTGGCCTACATGGGTGTGACAATCACTTCACCTTTTCGTCCTCTCTTGAAGCGGCATCCCAAACGTCTTTGCGTGACATTTAGTCAACCAAAAAAAAAAAGAAGAAACAAAATCGATAGATCTATACATTTATAATTTGTCCAAACTTTTAGCGTTGGTGAGAATTTCCCTCGCTAGTCTCCACGTCTGCTTGGCAGCAGCTTCCAGGGCGGAGTGGGGCTTCCCCTGAAACAAGTCCAAATTTGGCAAGAAATAATGGGGGCATCTGCGACACTGTAAACAGGAGATCAGCTGCAGCAGGATTCCGTTAAGTCGGTCCCCGAGACAGGACTCGTCCCAGTCGGTTTCCCTCGGGTGTTTCTCGCACTCGTACAGCAGCAGGGTCTTCATGTGGTAGTTGTTTAGCGGCTGACCCGGTAGCTCGAGGTGGCGGTCGCGCAGGGTCTTGAGCACCGAGAGACACTTCTTCCTGCACCCTGCCATCAGCAGTCTGTTCTCCGCTTCGCTGAACTGCAGCACCCAGGCGTCGCTCTCGGCCGAGCTCTGCTTCCCCGTCAACGAGTAGCACTCTTTAGAAAGTAGGTTGAAGCCCTCGGCTTTCACCTCGGCTACTCTGTTGGGCCCGGGCCAGGGGATGTGCGGCATGGGCCACTGCGCCGCGCTTCTGGGCCAAATTCCGGTGCACTTGAACGCGGGGGTAATCTGAACAACGTACCTCTCTCTGATGCGCAGTTTCACCTCACTGGTGTCCGCTACCATCTTCACCACGTCGCGGTAGCTGCATTTGTCCACCGCTTGCGCCACCAGAGTCTGAAAACGCGAGCGGATCTTCCTCGCGGAGAGGTAGCCCGAGGCGGTGATGAACTCGACCCAGAGAGACATGCTTCTCTTGCGGCCGTCACTCAGCTTCAGTACCGCGCAGCCCGGCAGGGAGCCGTCGTCCACGAAGTTGAACACCCCCATTTGGTTGAGGTAGAGCACCACCTCGAACTCGTTGGGCGCGATGACCTCCATCCCCTCGTAGCGCGCCTCTATCTCGCTCAGAGAGCTGATGAAGCGCGGCTCCTGCACTTCCACCTCCTTCAGGACATCTGAAACCACTTTGCAGACCTCTCGGATGGTCTTCGCAATGGCCGCTTTGCGTGTTTGACATCTTTCGTTGTAGTATTTGTTAAGCTGGTAAACCAGCTTTGCCTGCGTCGCGATCATGTTCGGGCAGATGTCCGGGCTGTACACCGGAGAGTCGCAGTAGGTTGACGGATCCAATGCTTACCGGTAAAGCCAGAGGCAGATGCTTCCCGTGCAGTAAAAAAATGTGTATGATCAAAGTTTTTTTTTTTTGCCTGTTACAGCGGATGGACGTCAGTGCAAGGAGGAGGAAGCGGATAGAGATGCAACGTAATAGGCTACCAAGTATTTGTCCGAAACTATGCGCTTCCAAATATAAAGTAATTAGGCTCAAGCCCCCCGTGTTCTGTATCACACACGCCGTCCGTGTACGGGCATTTCCTCTTATCGGGATGCGCACAACTAGTTATTCTCTCTCCTTGGGTCCAGTCTTTTCGTCCACACACTCAGCTGTGTGTGCAGGACTTGTGTAGTTTATGAATGGTCCCTGAGCAAGAGTGAAAGGGGCCGGCTTCCTCTCCTGCAATCACAGACCGAGCTGTCAGTGCGAGCAGCCAATCAGAGCTGCCGCTGACAAGCAGTCCTCGGACGGGAGGAATAGTTTTGCCCGGCAGAATGTGGTTGCGCGGAGCTGGCCGGTGCGCCCAGGTCGATAGGAGATCGCTTTGTTGATGTTTTTTTTTTTAACCAACTTCTTCTTCTAGGCCAACACCCTGTTTTCACTCGCGCGGTATTTTACGTTTCACTCAATTTTCCAGTTAGTTTTTGCTTGCCAGTTTGGCAGGCGCGTAAATGCGGAAAAGGGATTTAAGACGCTACCCCGCAATACAGGTTACTACCTGCCGATGGCCAGTTCATGTTTTATATATTAATATATATACATTTTTTTTAAGTAGATTGATTGTGTTTTGACCTTTCCTGGTTAACGGCGTTGTACTTCAGTTTTTCCTACTGTTTTTATGTTAGATATCATTCACTATCTTATCTGTTGCAATGCTTGTTTCCTCGTTCTATTAAACTGATTTGTATGGTATTTCCCCCTTTTTGATATTTGGACCTCCTTTATAACAGCTTTATGGCCAATTGTTTAATATCCTTCGCAGAGATCAATGCGTTTCCAGGCTTTGGTCTCAATTGATCTTCAATCAATCACAGCAACGGATCATTTGTGTAACAAGTGGGAATTGAAGCGTTTCTTTTTGTATGAACAAAAGGAACAATTAAGATGAGTATTCATGCAGGTTGTATTTTTTAATAACATTTTGTGCAATTATAGCCTATTGGCCTGATAATATGAGATTATTGACTCTAATCAGCTTATCCACTAAATCGGATAAATGTTAGGGGGTCGTCAGCGCACCTGCTATTTACGCCACGGAAAATCCCAGCACGTCCTTGGATTTATTAAGATATTGTAAAGTAATTTGTTAAGCTCGTGCTTCTTGTTGTATGGCTAATATCTTAGTTAATTCGGAATTCATATTTGTGATTGAAATGATTCATATGGTCCGTAAACGCACGTCGATAGCCGATGCACCGCTGAACAGGAGCAAACCGTGTCGATGCTGAATTATTGAGGTCCTGGGGGGGGGGGGGGGGGGGGGGGGGGGGGGGGGGCTGACTTTGTAATTGGAGTCCCCTTATCACCCCGGACTTCATGTCTGATGCCTTAAGAAGCCGTCACTTGTTTATGAGAGAGAGAGAGAGAGAGGAAGCGTTACGCTGAATGGAAGCACTGGTGGGTGAGGGTCGGTGACATTTTCAGCCAATGTTGAAAATCAACGCGTAGGATAAACACTGTCGACCTATTGACTGAACACGCATGCTTTTGCTTGGTGCTTGACTTAATGGCGCAATTGTCGTTCGGCATTTTAGTTCAGGCACACGATGTATTTTTGCATCGTCGTCGCTTTGGACACTCGTTCAACGTCTAGGCCAGTAGGCCCATTACCACGCGTTCGACTGCCGAACGCTTTTATTGAATAAATGATAGAAGAGTACTGATATCATTCAACTTTAGTCGAAGTATCGCGGACTTCTGTCTAAAACTCGTCGCAGATTTAATATACCGAGCAGAAGTTATTTTCATAGACATGCATAATGATAAAATACTTTCATTATTAGTTAACCGCTTTTGTTTTACATCGTAGCCTATGCTGTTTTAGATTTTTGTGACCGTGGAATTTAAATTCCATAAATTAGATTAATTACTTTTGAAAATGAATATTAATTAAAAAACAGGCTATTAGTTTAAAATCGTCAAATAGCCTAGTTTTGTCATTAAATAATAACACAACTTTGCTGACATTAAAAATAAAATCTACCAGTTTTTTGGTTGGTAAATAAATAGAAAGTGAAAGGCATATTATTATATTGAGCTATATAGCATTGGGATTTAAATTAATTACATATAAATGACCTGTCATTATGTTTTAAAAATTAGTTGCTATTTAAATTGTGCTCTTTAAATGACTAACCATCAATGGGAATCAACAGCACACTTGTATTTTTATTCTGAGAAAAATTGTGTGATTCACTTTATTTATGTTATGTGACTAGTCACTATTTCTCCCCACCATTGTAAAAATTGAGTAGGCTGTCCCGAATGGAAGCATGTTGCCTCTGCTCGATGGATGTTATGGAGTGTTTACATGTTATTAGCAGTGGGTCAAGTGTTACCTTCGGTGTACCACCACATCTTTAGCAGACGGACATGGAAGCTCTTGAAGGAAGATTATTAACAATGGAGAATTGTACAGAAATTCTCTCCCCTGTCTTCTCCACAGGGAAAGTATTAATTATCAGAAAATATTTTTGGAATAAATACAAATTTAGAATAATTGTTGAGCAGTTCTCAAGCTCTTTATGACATGACAATTGGTTTAGAAGTCGATCAGTAGAGTATATATTGTGTGTTACAGTTACAGTTACAGGACATATGATTCCCACTCGTCTTTCTATACATTAATTGCCAGGGCCGTATAGTGCCCTAGCCGTAGAGCTGTGTGTTAGCAATGCATACCATATGAGACATACCATAAGTCCACCAAAGGGAAAAAAAAGACTGGGTCTTCCAACCTCTGTGGCTACCCGAAATCTTATTTTTTTCCTTCCCTCCCATTATCTCTTTGAAAATATCCAGTATTATCTGTGGTGAGTAAATAGCTTTCCTCTGGTTTGTATTGACGGGGAGAGAAGACCAGAGACCCGGTGGAGAGCTCTTTGATGTGATGCCTGTGAGAGGACACACACACACACACACACACACCAGAATCCTTGACAGAGCTATGCTACCCCTCTGCTGTACTCTCTTGTTCTCAGTGTGTGTGTCCTCATGGTGTAATCTCAGCATATTTCCAGGTGTCCCACCATGTTGTTGTAACATTTAACTTCCAGCAGTGTTGCTTTAATAAAATCCTGTAATCTATTTGTGAATACTTTAGTTTTACGACACTACGCGAAGATGGTCTGGTTACAAAACTGTCCTGCAGTGATTCAGGGCAAAAATATTGTAAGATGAATATTGTCTCGTTGTTTCGTATACGTGACAGTAAATCTGGTTCCTCCTAACCATGTGTTGTGTCTGAGGAGAAGCCGTAGCTCTGGAGGCGTCTGCGTGGCAAGAGGCGTAGAGGTATTTGGAGTAGGAACCCCCACCCCCCGCCAGAGTAAATGGCATCGCCATTTATTTCGAGCATATTAGAATAAAATCCGCTTTTCCTTTCCCCACCTTTTGTTGGGCGTGAGTTGAAAACGCGGGGGTGCGTTCAGAGGCACTTGACACTGTGAGATGGTTAGCGCAAGAGTAGGGAAGGGAGGGCTTGAGTTTGGGGGCTTTCGTAGCTCCAAGTGAAGGATGGAGGAGGTGGGTGTCAGAGCTATAGGGGCTCTTAGCTGCTGTTGGCTTCTCTTCTCCCCTCGAAACACGATCGCTGCTGGGAAAGCAGCTCCACTGCGGAGCTTCAAGCAGGCACGCATGCATTCTAACACACACACACACACACACACACACACACACACACACACACACACACACTGGCCGCAGATACATGACATTTAGAGGGTTCTGTGGCACTGTCCCCCGAAGCCCGGACGGACCCAGCTGCTCCTGCCGTCGAAGGCCCAGAGAAAATCAGCCCAGGCTACTAATTGCTTGGCAAGGCCCCGCATCTGCTCTGCAGATCGCAGAACTGATGGTGAAGTCATGGAGCAGATGTGTGTCTGCCTGCCTGCCTGCCTGATTGTTTACGGTCTTAATGTCTGCCTGTGTGTGTGACTTTGTATGTGTGTGAGCATGAGTATGTCTTCCTGTGTGTGTCTGTGTGCACGTGTGTGTGTTTGACAGTCAAGTCCCTATGTTTACACACAACCAATTGATAATCCATGTAGAGTTATTGTTGCGTAATGTGCTCCAAGAGACTCATGTTAGCCCATAAATAAGGAAGTGAAATGTTTAGAGCCTCCTCCCCCGATTGGTTAGAGGAAATGAAAGCACAAAATCCATTGGAAGATTTCTTCTTTCTTTCTCTTAGAACCTGCCAGCTGCCGTTGTACATAGGGACTTTTTAAATGATGATGATGTGCGATCAATATCATATGCAATATGATATATACTGCACTACAGCTAATGCTGGATTTCTTTCTAAGGTTACTTGCTGCAGCTTTTTAAGTAAGCTATTTAAGCACAATGTCTTTCAAAAATAGAATGATTGATGAATTTAGAATGGTGATAAATTGTACCTGACAGTATTTATTTGAAAGCCAAAAAAGTTCACATTCTGCAAGGCATATACCTAATTTTTTAATTGTTAATTTAACCACCGTTTACCATCTTTTTGTATCGTTTGCGTTAGCATTCTACATCCCAACACAAACATGAATGCACGTACACAGTCAAGCACACGCACAAACATGTCTATGTCAATGTTTTCTTAGTTCATAAACAAATCTAAAATAGATATGCTGCAGGCAGATCTGCTTCCAAACATGGCTGTGACAGATCTGGGCTCCCACACCACGCACCTTCCACTCTCTGCTCTGATGAAGCTCCTATTGAGAACACTGTCGGACACTCTAATTGGTGGGCTGGTGACAATTGACCATGAGCAGGCTGAAGGGATATCAGGAGAATGATAAAAAATAAAATAAAATAAAACCCAGCAAAGTGTTATGTAGTGACTGGTTTCATATTGTAAAGATGTTCCCAAAGTGTGAAACTACTGTGCCCATCTCCTCTCCTTTGCTGCACCAGCGTTACATTGTCGCCAGGGACGACCTTCGGCTGCAGCTGCCAATCAGAAAGAGGCATGGCAGAAAGGGGCCTCTGACAGAGCAAGAGTGGGGGGGGGAGTTATATTGATTTTCCAGTTAGGGCCTAAGTAGTGTGTGCTATAGGACTAACAGACAGCCGGAGCAGGTATGTCATTATCAATGATCCCAGGAAAACGGATCCCTTCACTCACACTCATTCATATCTCTCCCTCCCCCCCCCCCCCCCCCCCCGCCCATCCACCATCTTTACTTCCACCACCTCGCCTCCCCCACCACCTCCACCTTCCCTCCTCGCCATTTCTCCATCCTCTCTCTCCACTTGCTTCGAATGAATTTTGGATGGAGGGTCGATAAATCGCTGGAGCATACGGAGCAGGAACAGGCTGAAGGATGGGCTTGGGTGACCTTTTTTCTCTCTCTCTCTCTCTCTCTCTCTCTCGCTCTGTGTCTGTCTGTCTGTCTGTCTGTCTGTCTGTCTGTCTGTCTGTGTGTGTGTGCTCCCCCCTTCCCGGTAATTGTAGCACCTGGAAGACATTAAACATTTCCCTACCCGAGTCGGACTCATTATCTCCCTAACCACCATATGCTGCTTTTGGCTTCTTCCATCCTCTCCTCCCCCAACCCCTCCAAACTTTCTCTCCTGTCCCCGACGCTCACACTCTCCTCTCTGGGTTAATCTCAGTCCTCCGCCGGGCCCCTGGGGCATTGTTTGACTTATCCTCTCATCAGGAACCCCCCCCAATTATTACCATGCTGCTCTCTCAGTATGCCTCAGTGCTAACGTCAAGTCACTGTCTGGGGCTGCAGGAGAGCTAGCTAACAATGCTAACACACATCCAAACAATCCGGTGGGGGTGGGGGGGGGGGGGGGGGGGGGGGGGGGGGCTTGAGATCCAATTAGGAAATAAAACAGCAAGTAAATATTGTATGCACCCTGAAGTGTTGTTATACTGCTGTTTCTAAGCAGTGTAAAGAGAGAGCTTTGTTTTGTTGTGGGGCTTTTCTTATGTTGTACACATGGACGTTGTTCTGTTTTGTTTACCACCCTTTAAAACCTGTTTTAATGCCACAATAATATGTTACAAATCTGTACTCAAATCGAATCAAACAAAGTAAAACATAAAGGCACATTTGAGAATGTCAAGCGGCAAATTGTATGAGTGGAGTTAAATACTATAATTAAATTATAATGCATCGATTATTTTATAATAAAAAAAAATTTAGGAACTTTAATTCCAGACTAACCTTGCGCTTTCCACTTTTTTAATATACAGTTTATATTACTTAATATTTAATAATTGTTTTCATAATAATAAAATAAATATTTGAGTTTTTCATTGGTTTCCCAACAAATCAATTATGCCCAGTTTCGTCTTTTATTAGTGAAGCGATAAATGGGTGTTTTCTGAGCAATGAGCCACAAACCAGTATCAAATCAGGGCCAAACATAGAGGGAGATGCCTGCCAGCAGGTCAGCACAGGAAAACCACCACATACACTGTCAACACACTAATGATGACTAATGTCTCTCCAGCCACACACACACATAAACACAAACAAACACACATCCCTAACCCTAACACAAGCTGGTCCACCCCTCCCCCCGCCCCCCTCGCCGATGACCTGACTTTGGACCTTAATACAACCAGCAACAATAATCCACCACGGACCCACCAGACCTTCCTCACACTTAACCAAACACCGTCAGACAAAAGACGGTGTCCAGCCTCCCCCCTGCCATCTCCCTGCCATCTCCCTGCCTGCACCTGAGCCTGGCCTGCCCTCCCCCTCCCTCCCTTCCATCATGCTCAATCTTTGGGCTTGACTGAGGCCTTGGTGCCTCCCCTCCCACCATCTGATTGATCCCCTCTCTCCATCATTTATTCCATTCGTTGGCCCCTGACACGTGTCAAAGACAACACGCCAGCCTGATGGATAGGGCTGTTTATGGATGCCAGTCTGCCTGGCTGGCTACTGATATTACACCCTGCACCTGTGTACCTGCTGTTCTACGCCGGGCCCTTTGTTATTCAGGCGAGGTCAGGAGACACAGGCTGCAGATTGAAAAATCGATGTGCGCAGGGGGCAAGCCTGGCAGATTGGGGAAAGCTGGAAAGCTTGGAATTGTAAATGTGTTACTTTTTTTCGGGGGTTTTGTTTTTCGAAAGCTTTGCTGCATTCGCGATTGAGAAAAATGAAAAAGAGGGGTTTGGTTTTATATAAAAAAAGAAAGTTATTTATTTATGATTCATATCTAACCAATACGAGTCTTATTACAACAACAAAAAAAGAAGAGGAGGTTCATGAAAATGTGAGACTGCTCATGAACCAACGAATCAAGGCAACACTACCCCAAAAGTGTTTTCAAGCTGAGAATGTCACCAGGTTTATTATTTATTTCTTTACATTTTTTCTTTACTCATTTAAAAACCCTGATCCGACCATGGTTGTTTTTCAGCCAGTGCAGAGCCATCTCCTCTGTGGAGGCTGAGGGCTGAATGTCACACTCTCAGGGTTCTCTGCTGCTATTACAGTTAATGACCCTTCCTGTCTGCTGCAAACGCAACATCCCCCAGAGGCACACTACAGTAAACTCACCCAGCCGAGACCTCTTTACGCTTTTATTTTCACACTCCACTTGAGATGGACACAAACAAAGCCACAACCCAATATAAACAGGGCCATTGGAGGAATGTGTTCTGTGGACTGGAATTAAAAGGTAATTTGTTGTTTAATATTCCCCTCGCAGTTCATTTGGTATATACTCCCCAGTTCAACAGTGCCGAAAAAGGTATACCATTTCAGATAATTACTACATTTATTACACCATGTATTATGTTGAATCATCCAAGTCAAATTAGTGCCACACCAGTTCTCTGCACCCGATACTTGACGCAATGAATTTCTGCTGGTCGTTCAGCGACAGCCTGAGCACCTTCACACTCTATACAAAGTCCCCATAGTTTCATTCAGTGAAAAGGCTTTCAACACTCTCCTCTTTCCCTCTTCTCCCTCCTCCAGGCAACCTACCCCTAGATTCTCCCAAGAGGGGTCTCCCCCCCCCCCCCCCCCCCCCCCCCCACACACACACCCCTATTTAAGATGGCTACAATAGCTGGATTAGAAAAGAATTTACCCCAATGACGCTCTGCGGTCGTTCCGAAGAAATGGCCATCCAGCCTGGCTAGAAAGGGAGAGCGAGGAGAATGCGATAAGCAGTGGTCAGCGATCTAAACCTGTCTGATGTGTGTTAGCCATGGCAGCTTATAGGGAGATGGGCGAAGACAATGCACACTAAGTCCTCAAACCAGTCCTTCATGGCTTCAGAGTAGAGTCGAAGCCTAAGGCTGTCTAGCTGATTTTACCCAATTCTGCTGAAAAGTATACAACCTTTTTCTCCCCCTCGCTTTTCTTTCACTATGTGCAAGTGTTTGAGGTGGAGCTTGACACTTCCTTGGATGTGTTATTGCTATTCCTTTACTGCCACTTTAACAGGTGCTCCATTTTTTGCGGTTTCCCAATAACCCAATGTTTGAAATCATAGTCTACAATTACAGTGTACAATTACAACTTATATTTGTAATCATTTAGGTAAACTCTTTCCATCTCCCTATATTTTACAGTTCAGATAAAACAGTATACATAAATGACTTTGACAGACCATATTTGAAAGTATAATCTATTATAAAAAAAATTGTTTGTCTTTACAAAACCAACACTTAACAGTTTTGGGATCCTATGAAACAGAAAGAGCTTCTCCTCAACTTGCGGATGCCTTTTGCCTTTCTATCCTGTTTTAGCCATCACCCCAAGCCACCATCTCTGCCCTCTGTGGCCCCTACGATTAAAACTTCCAGGGGAGGGGGGACTTGTGGTGGCTTTTGGTGGAGATTTAAATAAAATGTGGTAAGAGCGTTATATCCTCTGGCGACTGGAATTAAATCTCAAACTAATTTAAGAAATATCAAACCCATGGTTAAAGAGATGCTGAGCGTATTTATACATTGAACCGTTAACATAAGTGGATACCCTTACACTATTTTGTTTAGCTTTTCTTGTATATAATCCCATAATCCTTCTATTAGCATTTCCCACTGCACATTCGGTATGCTACATGCTCTGTTACTCCTGAGCTGCTTCAGTTAAAGGTGCAAAAAAAAAAGGCCTTCACTTCTCCTCCAATTAACCCTAAGACCACAGCCCTGGTATCTTCCAAAATCCACACAAGGCCTTTTTATGCTTCAAAAAGGCTAAGCACTCAAGCAAAAGAAGAGGAGAGGGCTAAACTGTTAACAAACAGTGGAGAGGTGGACCCAGAGTTTAATCCTCATTAGGCTTCATTCAAACTAAATGCTCCAAAAGGTCCTTTCAGAAGACACCGTCTTCAAAGAGGGGTAAAGTCCATCTTGGCAACCCCTTTCTCTCGAGCGAAAGCTTTTCAATTCTTGAGGCTTGAAAACCTTAGTATCTGCTGCACAAGCTTGCCATGTTTATTTTCCTTTAAGTCTCTCACACCCCAGTGGGTTCTTTGCTCTGTTTATTTATTTTAGTGCTTGTAAGTTAGTTTAACATCCCTTGTGGAAGATGAACTAGGTATTATGTGTATCCAGTGATTAACATTGTGAATTTGTTACGTGGCATTTCAACAATTGTGCATCATCAGTTTGACACAAATCCTTCTTTGGTTACATATGTTGAAGTCATTCTGATGATTTTGGAATCTTCTGTAGTTTCTTCTATGGAACTGATACTTAAGTTGTATGACTTCAAATACTACATGTTTACTGTTGACACATCTAACCACTTCACTTCATTATCTAACCCTTAATCCTGTAAAACCACACACTACTCTTGTTTGCCTTTTTTAATGATGTATTATTATCTCATGGTCTAGCAAGCACACACAATAAGGATTAGAAGTAAGTAAATAGAGCTTTATTTATATAGCACTTTTTAAAACACAGTTACAAAGTGCTTCACGTACACACACACAAAATATAAATGAATAAATAAATAAAGTTAAAATATAATATATATAAAACAGAGTAGGAACAAAGGGTCATGTGGTCGTACCATTTTGAAGCTTTTATGATTTCAAGTTCTAATGACGGGAGAACATTCTTCTACCAATTCTGGAATGCCAATTTCTTCTTTTTTTGGATTCTCACAAATTCTCACAGGCTAGCATATGTCAGCACATATATTTTTCCTTTCCTTTCCTTTACGTATTGTTTATCTATATTTAAAATCCAACGCGTATCATTCAAAACTCTGAAACAATATCTGCCCTAATTGTCTCCAGAGGGCTGGAGGGATGGTGGAGAGGGGCAGGGTGGGGATTTTGTGTGTCACTGTTGACATGGGTTCTGATTGGTCCAGTGGCACAAGCAGTCCCACAAACCTCTCGTTACTGCTAACTGGCCTGGTTCCTGCTCGTTAGTCCGATGAACTCATTTACTGATGGGGGGTGACAAGGGCAGGCTTGCCAGAGTGGAACCTAGGATGGAGGTTTCTAGGGGGGAGGAACAGTGAGGCTGTTGGTATTGGTTGGCGGGGAGGGGGGGGGGGGGGGGGGGGGGGGGCAGAGAGGGGAATAGGGGTTATAAGCAGTGACATATGCATGTGTATATGGAGGACCCCAGATGAGGTGATCAAACAAGACATCGCATGGCAGTTATTATTATAATTAAAAGTGAGATATAGTTTGCTCTCCTCTGTTGCTGCGGGTGAACATTGGAAGACTAGAGCCTTGTAGAAACCACTATATTCTTACTCCAACGAAGAAGAGCCATTAAAACGATGGCCATTGGCCGCTCTATGGTGACATATGTTGTACTTTATGAGTTTGTGTTTTATGCATACTGCTCGATTTATCTTACTTAAAGGTATGGTACATTACAAAGACAAACAAAATATAGCCATTTTTAAGAATAAAAAAAAAATAAAAAAAAACAAAAAAAAAACAAAAAAAACATTTTAAAAAAAAAAAAAAATAAATATCATCATAAATCACAGAAAAAAAAAAAAAAAAAAAATAAAATCAAAAATCATGAAAAAAAAAAGGGGACATAAAAACTAAAAACCAATAAAACAAGGGCAGGCTTGCCAAGTGGAACCTATGAAAAAAAAAAAAAAAAAATACAAGCAACATATGCATGTGTAGATAAAAAAAAAAAACAAACAAACAAAAAAAAAAAAAAAAATAAAAAATACACTAAAAAACGAAAAAAAAAAACCCCAAAAAAAAAAAAAATACTGCTCGATTTATCTTACTTAAAGGTATGGTGAAAGCTAATAATCATATATATATTTTTTATATTTCCTATAAATACAACCTTAGGGTATTGCCGGGTCTTGTGAGAAGAGATCATGTATATAAGTTGATGTGTGAAAGACTTGGGGGGGGGGGGGGGGGTAGGGGATGTGGGGGGGGGGGGGTAGGGGATGTGGGGGGGGGTGGGATGGTTGAATGGTGGGCCTGTATTATGTATGACTATTGGGACTCACAAAGCAAAAAAGCAATTCCGCACGCTGATAAGTCCACAGGTTTTTTTCCCCTTTCCCCCAGCTATGAATTCTATCAAGTTCTCCCAATTCAGCGTCTCCCTCATCTCTGTGTTGATGTTGATGGATCACCACTCTTCCTCCCGCTCATTAATTTCATCACCTTATCTCCCACACCACTTCATTTGACCAAAAAGGTAATAATAAATCCCTCATCCATTATCCCTTAACTGGGGCGGCCATGCGGAAATGCTTAATAACAGGCAACAAATTGAACTTCAATCTCCTCGTTTTTTGCTTCAGTAGATGCAAAAGGCAAATTAAAGCACATGGCAGCATTGTGTGTTTAGACTTTAGGCTATGCGTACTACGTTGATGAGGTTTTTAAATAAAATGGCAACATGGAAATGTGATGTCGCTACATTACATACTTTTCTTTTTTTACACATATATAGTTCATATTTTAGATATTAATAAAAGTATGTTGTTGGTATAAAACCCAACATATTTTGTTCCTCTCAGACCCAGACCGGTCTTATCAGCCCAGAGACACACACGCTTGGTGCTCCCAACAGGGGTGTGTGTTGAGAGACCCATTTATCTTGAACTGTGCTCCTGATAGGTGTTCTGTTGTCCGTCCCCCCCCCCCCCCCCCTTCATTTAGGGCACTTTCAATTAAATTTCACTTAATTGTGTCAACACGTCCTTGCCAGCACTCGACACCACCAGTGTTTCTAAAGAGGCCAATGTCCTCTTTAGGGTGTGCGGTGTATTGGCAAAGACTTTCTGTGTGTGTGTGTGTGTGTGTGTGTGTGTGTGTGTGTGTGTGTGTGTGTCTACTCAGCGTAGCCAAAGCTAGTGGGCCCCCTCTTTATGTGTCCCTCTTCATTCTGCCATGGTTTGGAGGTCTGACAGAGACAAACGACGGTGCTTCAGAAATGAACAGCAGCTCGGCACACAGACAGGTTAAGAGATAGGAGGGTGGAGGAAGTGGTGGGGGCGGTCGGGAAGACACGGAGACGGAGTGCTGTAATCAGGGCTCGTTTCTGCGTTTTTTGGTCAGTTTGTCACATTTTCTCCACTTGGAAAAATAATTACAGCAATATTGAGATAATAACAAGGGGGCAGATGGCCTCCTGCTACATCCAAAACTTTGCCGGTTTTCAGTCCCTACCATACAAGGCTATTTTTACAATGATGTTACTACTTATTATACCGTTGGCTTCAGCGCTAACTTACGTGAAGCATCTGACATTATTTCCTTGTACTTTACCTGCATTGGATTATTGGTCATTTCTATTTTTTCAATCGTCCATCACAATAATGGGCGTTACCCTGTGAGAAGGAAATAAATTGACAACAAGGAGTTTTGTTAACCGGTACTGGTAGAAATATGTACAGGCAATACCTGGACTGTAGGTTCAAGTGAAATCTACATTAGCCATTTGTCATAAACCTCCAACTATATCTAGGTCTAGGTCTCCTTCTTGCGATTGCAGAACGTATCTCTTATTACTAAGATCATTGCCGGGGGAAGGCGATGGTTGGACAGGGTGGTTGTCACACCAGAAAGCCACCCTGTGTTTAGTGGGAGCAGAGGATGATTGGCTATGTCTCTGGCAACACCAGCACATCACACCCCACTGGAGAGCTCTCTGCTGTGGACAGGCAGCCCACATAGATCTTCCAGCCCTCTTGTTAATGATACAGAGTATCTGGATTGTAAGTAGATGGTATACAGTGTGAAGTCTCATAGGAATAAAGGTAGACAAGTGGTAGTGGTGCATTATTGAAAAATGTAAGCAGTAGATATATCTCAGCCAAAAATGCCAACTGAAAATATATTTCCTTTCATTTATTCTAGTGCCTTTTGCAATAAAATCATTCAATTTAAAAACCACGGAAAACAGATTTTTAAAGGTCAGGCTGTTTCAGTTCAGGCAGTCAATTTAAATAATAATGCATCACTGAAGTTGAATGCCAACACACCTTCTTTCCACATATTCCACATATTAATATTTCCTTGCTCCCGTAGTGGTGTTTCCTTGGTTTCCAACCCAGAAATCGATGTCGTCAATTACCATTCAACAGTTTTTTTTTCTCAGCCTAATTAAATTAGACATTTTGGAGCTCACCATATGTGGTCCGAGATTTGGTGCAATTATAAGATCGATAGTTTTGCCCAAATGTAATCACTTCTTTCATAGATACTCCTATTTCTCCCCATCAAGGGTTATTATTTTCCAACTCGGCTGCCTAGATGTGAGCAAAACCTGCATCACCTGCTGTTGTGGGATTCTTGTGACAGCGTTACTATGGCTACAGGCCATACAGGCTATGGTGTAGGCTGCTGCGGTCGTCCTGGGCCTCTGTAAAGAGAGCAAAAGCACGGGGCGTGTGGACAGCCACCCCAGCCACTATCTCCAAGACACTAATCCACCTTTAATTGAACTCGGGAGACTTTGAAGTGAATCTGCGATGCAGGCAGGTCTTATTCCTCTGAGAGAGAGGGAGAGAGAGAGCTCCGTGGTTAAAGGCCTCAGCTGGTCTCGTCTACCCTCAGCTTCTCTTAATGAGCTGCTTACAGCTCACACAAGGCCTAGCTAGGTGCCACACATTTTAATATTAATATTTTATTTGTATTATAATTATTTATATTAATACCCCTGATCTGATCCCCCCGATCTGTGTCTTGACAATTTAAAGTGACTTCCCTCACCACCTCCCCCTCCACACACACACACACACACACACACACACACACACACACACACACACACACACACACACACACACACACACACACACACACACACACACACAAACACACACCATTTCCCACAATGCCCTTTTGTCATTGGCTCTAATGGAACAAAAAGGACGGGGTGAAACAAAAGCCCAGTCAACAAAGCAATACTAAGTGGGTTAGTGCTAAGGCTAACTACTGGATTAGCTGCAGTATAAATCACAAGGGCAGCCAAGCTGCCTCCGTCAGGCAGCTATGGCAGCCATCAGAATAAGTTCCTCTGACCGTTGCTTTGACAATTCCCACAGGGACGTATCATCAAAGTT
>JACYXH010000571.1:152500-159708 GCA_026745465.1 Lota lota | reverse complement strand
TGCGTGTGTGTGCATGCGCGCGTGTGTGGGTGTGTGTGTGTGTGTGTGTGTGTGTGTGTGTGAGTGTGTGTGTGTGCGTGCGTGTGTGCGTGCGTGCGTGCGTGTGCGTGCATGCGCGCGTGTGTGTGTGTGTGGCTTTGGGAGAGGATCAGGATCATTTGCATGTAAACGACAATGCGCTGTAAATCTGCCGACATGTTAGTAGGGGAATGTCACTGCAATTTCAGCCGGGCGCAAAATGAGTTTCAATATAAGTCTCCCCTGTCATGCAGTATTGCAATCTGTGTGTGTATGTGTGTATGTGTGTGCGTTTGTTTACGTGTGTTTGTGTGTGTGTGTGTGTGTTTGAATGTGTGTGTGTGTGTTTGAATGTGTGTGTGTGTGTGTTTATGTGTGTGTGTGTGTGTGTGTGTGTGTGTGTGTGTGCTTGTCACATGTCTGGTGAAATACGATGGTAAACTAGATTCTGAGACGGGAGGAGGGCTGAGGTAAGGTAGTTCATATTGATTTGCGATCCCCTTGAAGGTTACACACACACATGCGCTGCATGGACCCACACCGCATCACTCTCAATCAGCTATGGAAATACATTGGGTCACCAGGCGTCTGCTTCTGGGTTCTGCTTGTCAACAGGCAGACAGGGCCAGCGTGTCTGGCCACAAGCTCTGAGAAGGTTACAACGAAGGACTCAATGTGAACCATGTTAGATATTTGTGCGGGCTTTTTGTGTTTTGTGCGGGTAATAACACAAATACATAATTTCAAATACATAGTTCTGGTGTGATAGATGTATGGTGTGGATCGAAAACCGATAAAAAAGACATTGTGTGCACATGCACACAAAACACACACACACACACACACACATACATTTGACATTTTACTGTTCTTTCAAAGCACATCATCAATGCAGTCTTCAGACTAATCCAGTGCAAGGCATGAATTTGTGTGTGTGTGTGTGTGCGTGCGTGCGTGTGCGTGCGTGTGTGTGTGTGTGTGATGGAATGACCTTAGTGACTCCTGGCACTGTGAACAACATAGATGTCTGACCAATTTGTGACATCACAAATGTTCTTGCCATTCCTCTTTTTTTTGCTGGCCTTTCCCAGTGCCTTGACTCATCATTTGTAGAGAGCCTGACCCAGATGTGGTAGATTCTAATTAATTACACGGACTCACCACGGAGACGAAAGACGCTTAGCTTAAGCACGGCTATGGCGGATAAGAGAGATCAGCCGGACACAAGACCGTGGAACTAATTTAAAAGGCAAGGTTGCTGACATCTTGATCTTTGATCCACATAGGCTCTCTGCAGGGCAAATTTGAGCTTGTGGCCTGCGACCTTGTGACCTGTGAAGATAGGGGTCATCTAAGGGTCGCCAGGTTCTACACTGGGGAGGCAACACCTCCCGGGATGAAAAAAAAACACAAACAAATATATCAATGCTTTGTGTTGCTGTACAGCACAAAAAGCTAGCCATCTTGCTCGCATGCTGAATGCTGCAGGGAAGGAGGAGAAAACGATTTATTATGAAACATGAAATAGTTCAAGAACATACATCAGAAAGTTCTACAACAACCTATCTTTAAAATCATCACATCCAAGTTCAGGAATATAACATCAGATAGAGCTGGATGTGGAACTGTTAGTTCAAAAATAATTCAAAACAGTGCAGAACAAAACTACAATGCTCGGGAGTTCCAGAACATCCATCAGAAAGTTCCAGAACATCCATCAGTTCTGGCGCAATTCCAAATGTCACTGGAGGCCTCTGTAAATTAAACGACCCTGTGGAATCATAAGGACGGCAAATCGCTCCTCATAAGTCTCTCTCTCTCTCTCTCTCTCTCTCTCTCTCTCTCTCTCTCTCCTCTCTCTCTCTCTCTCACGTCTCTACTTCTCTCTCTCATCTCTCTCTCTCTCTCTCTCCTCTCTCTCTTCTCTCTCTCTCTCTCTCTCTCTCTCTCTCTCTCTCTCTCTCTCTCGTTCAGGCGTTTCTCGTCACCGAGTCTCTCTCTCTTGGGAGGATCTGGGGGGGGGGGGGGGGGGGGGGTTGAGAGAGATGAATGGATGCAGTGGCTGGGGGTCACTTGGACCATAAGGCTGATTAGGTGTTGCACCGTAGGGGAGGGGGAGGCGGGGGGAGGCGGGGGTATCATGGTCAGAGCATCGAGTGGTTGAAATGCTTTCGAAAGGAGGGATGGATGGTGAGAGAGAGAGGTGATGGAGAGAGAGGGGTTAAGACCCTGCATGTAGAGAGAGATTTGCACCGTCAGAGAGATTGATGAGGTAGAGGATGAACCGCCAACCCCTCAAAGACCATCAGGAAGTGGTTCAGAAAAGAAGACGAAAAAAGCCTTAAAAAGCCACATTTGTAACGCACAACCCACTTATTGATTCACAATCAGGGATCATCAAAACACACCCTTACATGCACACACACACACACACACACATGTCGTTTGAATGGAGACTTTACTATACAATCAAGGCAGCATTTAAGCAGCACATGTAACGAGTCTTTGACCTTGTTGTTAACAAATTAACAAACTCTTCAATCATCCACAACATTTAACTAGGAGCACACACACACATACACACATACAAAATGCAACATACACACACACACAACTACTAAATCATGATTCCTTCTACGCAGACATTTAATTAAGGAGCCCTCTCAGGAAGAACAATGCATACGAGAGGTCATGTGATTAAGAGAACGAGAAAAAATGTCAAAGGAAAAAGAAGAGGAGAAGGAGAAGGAGGAGGGGGGGGGGGAGAAGGAGGAAGAGGATGGGGGTGTGGGGCAGGTGATGCGGTTCGAAGGAGAGAAGGAGAAAATAGAGGAATGTGTTTTAGTAATATCTCTTGTTTCCATCGTGGTAATTCGTATATATCCACTGTCAGAGCTGCATTAGAAATCTGAAGTTCAAATCAACGTCCCCAAACTCCAAACACACCTATCTGTGTTTGTGTGTGCGCGCGCGTTTGTGTGTGTGTGTGTGTATGACAAGGAAGAGTGAGTGTCTGACTGAGACACAGCCAGCGAGAGTGTGAGTGACTCGACGACTCAAATAGCCTTCCAGCTCAGCTCTACCATGCTAACTAGAACTCCGCTTTGGCCATGGGAAGAGAACCCCCCCCCCCCCCCCACTCCCAGACACTAACACATACAGACCGATGCAGACGCTGACTCACCCAGCAGCCATCTAGCTCCCGTGCACACCTACGTGCACAGATCCCCGTGCATGTGTGCATGTGGTACTTCTTTTCCTTACACTGACTGTGTATGACTGTGTGTGTGTGTTTGAGAGAAAAAGAGAGAGAGACATATATATATATATATATAGAGAGAGAGAGAGAGAGAGAGAGAGAGAGAGAGAGAGAGAGAGAGAGAGAGAAAGAAAGAAAGAAAGAAAGAAAGAGAGAGAGAGAGAGAGAAACAGAGAGATCCAAAGAGATGGAGAGATAGAGAAAATTAGAGAAACCGTGTGAGCATTTTGTGTTTGCCCATGCACATGCAAGTGTTTGGGTGTGTGTACGCCATGCATCCGTGTGTGTATGTGTGTGTGTGTGTGTGTGTGTGTGTGTGTGTGTCGGTGCTCGTGTGTACTTGTTTGTGAGAGTGAGAGAGCAGCATGGAGCTCAGACGCATTATCTGAAGAGGGAAATCGGGGGAGACAGCCCTGACTCACTCCACCAAACCACAGGGAGACACAACAAGGACGCCCGGAGAGCACATAAACCACACTCTGTTAGCGCCTCACTTAGGCCTGTCAGCGGCTATTGTCTAATATGCTCAATGCGCGGGCAGACCCATCTGCATGGTGGGACTGGGAGCACAGCACAGAGAGAGAGCATTCTCTCTGTCTCTGTGTCTCGCTGTCTCTGTGTGTGTGTCTCTGTCTCTTTGTGTGTCTCTCTGTCTCTGTGTGTGTCTCTCTGTCTCTGTGTGTGTCTCTCTGTCTCTGTGTGTGTCTCTCTGTGTGTGTCTCTCTGTGTGTCTCTCTGTATGCGTCTCTCTGTCGTTGTGTGTGTCTCTCTGTCTCTGTGTGCGTCTCTCTGTCTCTGTGTGTGTGTGTGTGTCTCTCTCTCTCTCTCTCTCTCTCATCTCTCTCTCTCTCTCTCTCTCTCTCTCTCTCTCTCTCTCTCTCTCTCTCTCTCTCTCTCTCTCTCTCTCTCTCTCTCTCTCTCTCTCTCTCTCTCTCTCTCTCTCTCTCTCTCTCTCTCTCTCTCTCTCTCTCTCTCTCTCTCTCTCTCTCTCTCTCTCTCTCTCTCTCTCTCTCTCTCTGAACCCCCATGTCCACAGCCTTGGCCTCCCTCTGACCCCTACCTGCTCCTTAATCCCCTGTATCTGTAAGAGTCTGCATTTGACAAACCAGTAAGATGGTGGATGTTTACACGCCAAAGATTTATTTTTGAAACACACAACTGTAGCCTCTTTACTTTTACACATAGTAAAACGTACATGATAATGATGTTGGTGAAAAAGTAAAATGTTTGGCGCTAGTCACGGGGTCACGGGGTCACAGGCAGACGAGCTCATAACGACGTCTCATGGTGCGTGGGAGGGTGAAGCGTGGGCGTATCGATTTGCCCTCACCCCCGAAGCACTGTGTACCCCCCCTCTTTACACACACACACACACACACACAGTCAAACACACACACACACGCACACATGCACGTACACACAGTCAAACACACACACACACACACACAGTCAAACACACACACACGCACACACAGTCAAACACACACACACACGCACACATGCACGCACACACAGTCAAACACACACACACACACACACACAGTCAAACACACACACACACGCACACACAGTCAAACACACACACACATGCACGCACACACAGTCAAACACACACACACACACACACACGCACACAAACACACACACGCACACACAGTCAAACACACACACACACACACGCACACAAACACACACACGCACACACAGTCAAACACACACACACAGCCTCTCCACTCTCTCCATTTTTATCATCCTTCTATTCCCTCCTTTTCTCTTGAATGATGTTGTGTGGGTGTCGAAAATACAATATGTGTGTTTAATGTATGTGTCGTTATGCGTGTGTCTGTGTGAGTGTGTTTATATGTGTGTGTGTGAGTGTGTTTCTGTGTGTGTATGTATCGTTATGCGTGTGTCTGTGTGTATATGTGTGTTTCTGTGTGTGCATGTATCGTTATGTGTGTGTCTGTGTCTGTGTGTGTATGTTTCTGTGTGTGTATGTATCGTTATGCGAGTGTCTGTGTGGGTGTGTGTATATGTGTGTGTGTGGGTCTCTGTGTGTGTATATATCATCATGTGTGTGTCTGTGTGGGTGGGTGTATATGTGTGTATATGTGTGTGTGTGTGTGTTTATGTGTGTGCATGTATCATTATGTGTGTGTCTGTGTGGGTGTGTGTATATGTGTGTGTGTTTCTGTGTGTGTATGTATCGTTATGTGTGTGTCTGTGTGGGTGTGTGTATATGTGTGTGTGTGTGTGTGTGCATGTATTGTTATGTGTGTGTCTGTGTGAGTGTGTGTATGTATGTGTGTGTGTATGTGTGTGTATGTATCGTTATGTGTGTGTCTGTGTGAGTGTGTTTATATTTGGCATGAACCGATGCTATTCCATCGGCAGTATTTTTAGCTGAGCAGTACCGCGAGGTCGACCCCGTCTTCATTAGTATACACCATGTTCTCCATACGCCCCAAAACAACACCGTATCGATCCATGCAGGGGTGCACGCAGTTCAGCGCGCCATACTGCCTTGCTCAAGGGCAATTCTGTTTTCGTGGAGAAACGGTTATTTGTGGAATGAGAAACTATACTTAAAGCTTAACAAATGTAAGACAACCTTTTTCCAGACGCTGTATTATCCAAAGTGACGTGAAAGTGAATGTATTTACCTCTGTTTTCTAGGTAGAGCGGGAGGATGTCTCCAAGGATCCAAACCCAGAACCTATCTGGCTGGGCGCCGACCACTAAAACAGTGGACCCCTACCATTTTGGCCAGTGACCCCATTCTAACTCAAAAGGTGTTTGCGACCCCAACTTTAACCTTTTGTGCGTCTGCTTCTACACAAATCGTTTTTCGCTTTACTGCACACTAAGGGATGCATAGTCGTCTGCTCGTGGCTGTGAATCAATCGGTAGTCAGTTCGCATTTACAGGACTTCACTTTGCCTTTTTGCAAAAAAAGGATCATCAAATATCTGTAGCTTGTGTCAGCAATCTCCTGCGACCCCAATATGCGTATCAGGGGGACCCGAAGAGGGGTCCCGGCCCCCAGGTTGGGAACCCCTGTACCAGACGAAACTGCCCAGTGGATGTATAATCCAAATGATTCTCAACATCAAATCAAGCACAGAGAGGGGGTCATTTGAAAAACGACTCTCCGTCCCCTAGCCAAGGCCTTTGTGAACAAGGCTGGAGTTTCTCTTTTTAAAGATGTATTTCTTTATTCAAGAAGCTACAGTGAGACAGGAAGGTATGAGAGAGAGAGAGAGAGAGAGGGGAGGACATGCAGCAAAGGACCACAGTCAGACCCGGGTCACCGCCATAAGGACTAAGCCTTAATGGTACGCGCTCTACGCGGTGAGACACGGGGAGGGGGGGGGGTGGGGGGGGGGGGGGGGGGGGGGGGGGGGGGCCTGGCTGGAGTTTCTCTCTTCCTTTCTCCTCATGTGCTGTGATCCTCAGCACGGTTGCATCATCTCCGCCCTGACATGCCCCCCCCCCACCCCCCCACCACACACAGAGGGGGCCGTGGTGTGCAGGGACCAGAGATGACGATGATGTTTTGAATGTAGTGTCGAAACAGACAAGAGAGGCACAGAGGGCGGCTACTTGGCTGTACCCGCTAGTGCGCGCTACCCGTGTGGGCAAGACACTGGGAAGTGGCCACGGGTTCGATTCCCACCTGTGGCGCTGTGCTACATGTCAAGTCCTCTCTCTTACAACCAACCTCCCTGTGTCTCTCCACTGCCCTGTTCACAAAGGCACCGAGAGTATCCATACATACAAATATTCATGAAATATTGATTCTAAAGAATAACACAGGCATAGAAAGAGGACAGGCCAGCCAGCTGCTCTACAGTTCCCGATGAAATATGGCGTTATTGATTATTTTCATGATTGATTTGAGGCGAGGAGCAGAACGGCGGCTAAAAACCAA
>JACYXH010000571.1:145000-150000 GCA_026745465.1 Lota lota | reverse complement strand
CACAGACACACACACACAAACACAGACGCACACACACAGAGACACAAACACACACACACACGCACGCAGAGAGACACACACACACACAGAGACACTCACACACAAACACAGACGAACACACACACCGACACACACAGAGACACACACATACACACACAAACAACTTGGTCATGGTTTTGGTTGGTTTTAAAGTACATTTTTAAGGAAAATTCTTAGGAAAACAAAGTCTAAAAAGTAAATACTACAACTTAATTATCAGCTGAAACAGTTTGTCAGTTTTTATGAACAACAAGTGAGATAATAGACATTTGTGAAATGAAATGGATGTGATCAAACGTTTCTCAATGGGTCTTGGATAAGCTAAGCAAACAGCTGCTTGCTAACATTTCCATAAAACATTCGCCCATAACAACACACACATAATCCCCGACATATACACTCACACAGTATCTGTCAACTGGTTAAACACTTTGTTTTTGTGTCTGAACAACCAAACAAAATTATATTGCTTTATTACAACAGTACACATAAAGAGGTTACACTGAATTGCACTTGGAAAGGATAGATTTATAAGGACAGGTTTAGCGGAAATGAAGTATATAAAAAACAGAGTGGGAGAGCATGAGAAAGAGTAAAAGAGTAGGAGAGAGAGTGAGAGAGAGTGGGAGAGAGTAATAGAGTGTTGGAGGGAGAGAGGGAGAGAGGGAGAGGGTGAGAGAGAGTGGGCGAGGGAATGAGAGACAGTTAGAGAGAGGAAGAGAGAGAGAGAGTAAGAGAGAGCTTTGGAGGGGGAGAGAGTGGGAGAGGGAATGAGAGAGAGA
The DNA here is from genome assembly GCA_026745465.1 of Lota lota. Taxonomy (NCBI): domain Eukaryota; kingdom Metazoa; phylum Chordata; class Actinopteri; order Gadiformes; family Lotidae; genus Lota; species Lota lota. The sequence goes on along the minus strand of JACYXH010000571.1, from coordinate 149,179 downwards.
GGGAAAGAGGGAGAGAGTAAAGGAGAGGGAGAGAGTAAAAGAGAGCGAGAGAGGCAGAGGGGGAGTGAGGGAGAGACAGACAGAAGCACAGAGTGACAGCAGGAGATAGAATATATGAAATTTTCATTAGATGCAGGCATATCATGATCTACCATCATAACTAGACGACAGAGGAGGTAGTCAGACAGCAAACACACACACACACACACACACACACACACACACACACAGGCTGCTGACAGGGCCAGCTGTGCGGTCTGCAGAGGCTGACAGTGTATCTGAGAGGAAGTGACACAAGCAAGACAGGAAACACTGCTGACATCACACACACACACACACACACACACACACACACAGTCCACAAAACCTGGAAGTTAAAGAGCCTTAGTTTACTTCCATCTCTGAAGGAAGCTTCCAAACAAGTGGGAGAAGCAACAAGCTAAGCCGCTTAGCCGCTAACCACTTAGCGTTAGCATCGGAGAGGCCAGCAAACCCAAGCTAGACTTGGATGTAAGGACTAGTGTGGTCTGGCAGTACTGGGCGACACCCAGAATTTTCCTGAGTGTCTGGGGGAGAGGGGGGCGTCGGTGAGGGGGGAGGGATGGGGGTGTGTGTCAGTCAGTCTGTACGTCACCCCTTCTCTCCCCCCTCCCCAGTCTGAGGACTTCCTGTACGAGTCAAAGTCACAGGCAGGCAATCAACACCCCACGCAAATAAACAATTAGCATAAACAGCTAGCGGCGCGCGTACCGCCAAATTACTTGAGACACACTGACATGGCCTGATTACGGTCAACACATTCTGATTACCAGCAACATAATCAGATTACACACACACACACCCAACACACAAACAAACAGAAACTTATTTTTCGTTGGCGATTTGGTTGCTAACTGCCGTTGCTACTTCACCAGTAGTGAACCCACAGTGAGCTCATTTGAGTCAAAGCATTAGCCTTGTCAGGGTAGTTGCCCTTCACCGTTCCCTGGTTTTGTTTCCTGTGTGTGAGTGCAGGGGGAGAGCGGATGCATATGTATGAGTGCGTGTGTGGAATGGGTGTGAGTGGGGTGTGTGTGTGTGTGAGTGGGGTGTGTGAGTGGGGTGTGTGTGTGTGTGAGTGGGGTGTGTGTGTGTGTGTGTGTGTGAGTGAGTGAGTGAGTGAGTGAGTGAGTGAGTGAGTGTGTATGTGTGCGTGCACGAGTGCATTTGCGCACAGAGACATCCCTAATCAGACTGGTACCGAGACACCTGGGGTGTGGGTATGATTTGCAGTGAAGAGCGGTGCTGTAATTGGCCACGAATGACGTTTGATCGGCTGAACAGACCTCACATCCTAGTCAGCGGCTCTGGAGACAGATGGTTAAGATTCAGGCAAAGACGAAAACAAACCGTCTGTGTGATTGGCTGAACGCCAGCGTGTCGGCTTTGTTTCGACCAATCGGCTTGCTTGTTTTGTAGCGACGGAGGCCAAACCGTCCCGTTGTGTGTTTTCTTCTGCTATTCGAAGGTAATTGAGCAGATAACTTAAAAACCAAGCATTTTCAAGGGGATATTTTTTTCACTACAGAGCAGGTCGGATGTGGTTACGGCATTCTGCTCGGCGATGCTTATGGGTTAGACTGCAGACATTGGGGTTCGAACCCACCACCTTTCGGCAGGGAGTCAAACACATTTACCACAAGACCACTGTACTGTTCCATTCTGCCAAATAGCACAGCGAAACAACAAACAACATCCACATCATATCGACGGTAATTATATAAGACATTTAAACCAACTCTACATTCAACAACACATAATGGGCATAGACAACAGACACAAAGACACACAATGGAACATTATAGCCGAAGACACACACACAAGCACACACACACACACACACACACACACACACACACACACACACAAACAGCGCCAGCGAGACAAAAGACAGGCAGCGTGTTGTTGTCCAGCATGTTTATGGGGTTAACAAATGACAAGAGCCATTTCATTTCCCATCCATCCCCTCCTCCAATCAAACACACTCGCTCCTGTATCGACCACAACTGATTGGCTGATGGGAGAGTAGAGAGGCAGAGGAGTTATAGATTGATTCCAGAATGGTGGGCTCAACAAAGATTGCCAAGACAACAGTTGGCATACAAATTACACACGTTCACACAAACATACACACAATGACAGACTACTCTGACAAATTCTGATGGGTGCAAACGCTACATGAACCCAATTTTAAAGTGTCTGTGTGCGCGCGTGTGTGTGTGCGTGTGTGTCCTCACATGCTAACACATCACTCTTCATTGTAAGAAAGCACTATTGATAGTGTTTAAGTAATAGTCTTCTTACAGTGCATCTTCAAAATACTATACTGCTGTGAGTGTATAGTGTGTGTGTTCATATTGACGGATTGATTGATTTAGCACACACATGCGTTCCCACCCACACACAAAAACACACAAACATACACACACACAAACCAGAAGCAATGTCAACATGCAGTCTGGAGAATTGTCACCTAATTGTGTTTGATCGCAGGTCACTACAGATCAATAGGACATTTGACCTACAACCACACACATACATGCACACACACACACCACACACACATACTAGAAAAATTACTGCTGTGGCCTTGTCCCTTCAATGACATACAAGACACACCATATGACACTGACAGGAGGAGGAAGAGGAGGAGGAGGAGGAGCAGGAGGAGGAGCAGGAAGAGGAGAATGAACAACTAGAGGACGATAAAGAGATAAAGATTAAAGACGCTGCTTCTCTGCTTTTAAAGCATGCCGACCTCTACACTATTGATGCACATGTATAGGCATGCATGGAGCATAGCCCCCCCCCCCCCCCCCCCACACACACACACACACACACACACACACACACACACATTTGGACAAAGATGCAGAACTGAGATGGTCAGGTGGCCTGTGTTCTGACGGGTAAGTAAAGGAGAGCGAGGGAGGGAGCGGGACAGCGAGAGAGCGAGGGAGAGGTAGAGAGAGCAGATGGACATGAGGAGAGGTCAAGCGAGGTAGAAAACCAAAAGGAGGAGAGAGTTGAGCATGGACAAGATGCACTTCATGAATAATGTATAGCACATCGAGGCCCTTGAGACGCTGCCCTTCACACACACACACACACACACACACACACACACACACACACACACACACACACACACACACACACACACACACACACACACACACACACACACACTAAAGAAATGACAGGTTGCTAGTTTGGTAGTTTGTGTTTATTGGGGGGGAGGGATTAGGCTCCATCTTGATATGCCTGCGGCACAGCAGAGGAGAGAGAGAGAGTGGGAGAGGGACATTAAAAAACAGCAAACGAGGGACAGAGGGCAACAATAAAAAAGAGAGAGACAGCAGATAGAAAGAGGATGCAAGGCACAGAGAGGGACTACAGATGGAGGAAGAGAGCGATACTATATGGAGAAGAAGAGAGAGCAGAGATAGCACGAGAGCACGACAGAGGAGCGCAAAAGGCAGGCATAAAGAGCGATTATAGATAAAGGAGGAGAGGCAGAGCGAGAGAAAGAGTAGCTAGAGAGGAAAAGAAAGGATCGAGAGTGATTAAAGAAAGAGAGGGTAGAGTGACAGAGAAGAGGAAGAGACAGAGAGATAAAGAAAAGATGGAGAGGGGAAGAAACGCATAGAGTGGTGAAGGATAGAGGAAGCGAGGGATAGATAGTGAGTATAGACAAAGAGGAAGAAAGGGAGAGAGAAATTAGAGTTAAAGGAAGAGGAGGACAACAAAACAGCGAAGATGGAGGATGGCTTGCGCCCCCACCCACCACCACCGCCCCCCACCCCCCATGCATCTGACAGCTCCTGAAAATGCACTAGTTTGCGTCTGAAGCACTTTGGTTTCCGTGATGTAGTTGCAAGAGATGAAAAGACATCAGTGATCGGACATCGCCGTGCCAACATCGGCGAGCGGAGCCACAGAAGTCATGTAAGCCATCGCAAACGTGCGGCAAATATGACATTATGCTAAGTAAGAGACGGAGAGAAAGAGGAGTACATCAAAGCATGTTGTGTTTCGTTTGGTCTCAGCGATTGCGAACAGCCCGTTCTGGTCGAGGTGCTCTGGGAGAGGAGATTTCAAAGTTCCTGCGTCAGATCGGAAGCCCTGAAGGAGGAGTCA
>JACYXH010000571.1:140000-142500 GCA_026745465.1 Lota lota | reverse complement strand
AACCCAGAACCTTTCCAAAGGGACTCCAGCACTCTAACCACTACAATATCCTCCCTAGATAATTAAACAACCTAAAACTATAACTACACAAAACTTTAACTACACAAAACTTTAACAAGGACAAACGGATATGAAATGGTACTTTTCATTTCATTAAACACGGATGATTTCATACTAGACGTCGTGACATTCGAATTTAGAGTTCAATCCACACAACAGTGGAATCTCAGGTTTCTGTTATGCGCAAATGTCGACAGAAGTGAAAAGACCAATAAAGGTGGTATTTGAATGTGCGTGGGCTTTGGTCCAGTGTGGAGAATAATCAGATCAGAATCAGAATCAGAAAAGCTTTATTGCCAAGTACGTTTTTTAAACATACAAGGAATTTGTCTTGGTGATGTAGGTGATGTAACACAGCTCTTCCGCTCAAGGATGGCTCACAACAACGCTTGACATTTTCCATGACCGGTTTCTTGTTAAAAACTAACGTCAGAGACGAATCATCCATGAATGACGGAAGAGGATACTTAGAAACCAAAAGATAGTTTTAATCCACGTTTGGTCAAATCAAAAATATTTTTACTATTTTATCATTATATTATATTATACATGTGTATGGCTTTGTGTGCCTTTACGGGAGGTTGGGTTAAAGGAGAGAGAGAGAGAGGAAATGACACCGCATTGGACTGCACAGTTGGGAATCGAACTTGTGGACATATCACCAACTTGGTAAAGCCCACTAGCGGGTTGAAGATGGGAACCTTCTGGAAACATGGTGGGACAGATGGGTACCAGAGGAAGGGGAGGCGTGAGGAAGTAGGGAGACATGCAGGAAGGAAGAGGAAGAGGAAGATGGAGGAGGAGGAAGAAGAGGAGGATGGTTGAATTTCAAGACGCAGTGGGGTGACAGGAGAACTAATGAGGTCACATTCATGCCACACAGACACACACCCACCCACACACACACCCACACACACACACACACACACACACACACACACGGACATACAAATAAACACACCCACAAACACACACACACTCACAGACACAAATAAACACAAGCACATACACAAACACACGTACATATATATTCATAGAACTCCAGTTGTTAGGTTTTCAGAAGGACAAATGTCAAAGTGACAGATGTGTCTTTGGGGAGAAGGGCAAGAGTAAATTTAATTTAGTCTAAGGCGCTCTATGTGTGTTTCGCTCACACAGGCACGCACGCACACACGCACACACAACACATGCACACACAAACACATGCACACACACACACGCACGCAATGCCAGCTGGGGACTTGTAGAAATAGAGTGATGTACTGAGTCATTGACCAGCTGAGCGTGTGAACATCCCTCCAGTAAATATATCTGCATGTTGTTTCATCTAGAAATCTCTACTTTACATTTCCCTTTCGATTGGGACACATCAGGCAGAAAATACATTTAACTGACACACACCACAGGCACTCCAAAAGAAAAAGACATACAAACACACACGCACACACACACCCTGAACACACAAACACACACTCGCTCTCACACACAAAAACACACTCAAAAACACCCCACCACACCCCCCCCCCCCCCCACACACACACACACACACACAAGCAAGAACACACAGACACACAAACAACATATACAAATACAGATACACACGCAAACACCTCCCACACAAAATCATACACACACACACATAGCATACACACACACACACACACACACACACACACGCGCATACATAAATAATCCCGCACACACCCTCAGTCACCCTGCACACAAACACACTCTCGCACACAAAATCTCACACACACACACACACACACACACAAACAGGAACACACAAACCCAGCGCCACACACAAACAAGGACCCCTCTCTGCGGGGCCAAACATGACGTCCTGCTGTGACTGTGCTGTCATTGATTTGTTCCTTTTGTTTTTGTTTTGTTTCCTTCCGCCTCCAACTCTCACTCACACAGAGAGAGGGAACGAGGGCGGAGGAGGAGAGGGAGCAGTCAGGAGAGAGAGGACGAATAGACCGAGTTAGATGGAGAGAAGAAGGGACAGAGAGGTGGATGGAGAGGGAGAGGGATCAAGAGAAAAGGTGGAAAGGAGGAGAGAGGAGGGACTAGAGAGAGATAGGATAAAGCAGATAAGAGGTTTGCCAACAGGGGTTACTGTTATTTCACACACTGTGCATCGACTGGCCCTGTAGGAGACAGTGAAACTCTCACAAACACACACACACACACACACACACACACACACACACACACACACACACACACACACACACACACACACACACACACACACACACACAGACGAAAGTGGCAATGTTGGCACTGCTGTGTGTGTTTGTGTTTTGGTTGTGTGTGTGCTTTTATGCTCCAAGCACACAGAAGTTGGTGAAAACGTAAGAGTCAAAGTCATCTAAGGTGAAGACAACAAAACAGCTGGAACTCAGTGGATTAATTGGCAGGAGACAATACCACA
>JACYXH010000571.1:130000-135000 GCA_026745465.1 Lota lota | reverse complement strand
TTTTTTACTCATCCCTGGGGAGACCACATTTGGAGCAATGTTTTTTTTTTTTGTAACCCACAGCAACCAGGAAGTAATGCCTTCACCGGTGTACAGAACAACATGATGCAACACACAGTACATGAAAAAACAACTGCTGCGTCCCTAGCACTCTTAGATAAACGTTACCCTTTCCAACCAATCACATGAACCTAAACTCACGCTGACATTTAAAAAATAAACAAACTACATTCCATCCATAAAATAGTCGTACAGAACATGGACACAGACATGCATGAAGACGTTTGCATACGCGTTAAAATGCACGATTAAGGTAACCGAAGCAAACGTTTTGCTGAAGAGGATCCCGGTTCTGCAGAGGTCCAGTGAGTCTTATGGAGAACAGAGGTTTCTGAACACCGGTGTAAATCTCATGTGGACTAACCCAATAAATGTCTGCTGGGCCTTCTATCTGTCATACCATTTAACAGCCAGCCCATAAGACTCTGCCTTCCTGCCTGAGCCAACGCTATACCAGAGCAGACTGTCCAGCGAGCCCACATGTGTCTCACTCTATTGTAGTTGTGTGTGAGTGAGTGAGTGAGTGAGTGAGTGAATGCATTGACTGAGCATGCATTTTCTTTTGTTGGTCTTTCTATATTTACAATTTCAGTATATTTGTGTGTGTGTGTGTGTGTGTGTGTGTGTGTGTGTGTGTGTGTGTGTATGTGTGTGATTGTGCACATGTGTGTGCATGTGCGTGCGTGTGTGTTTATGTGTGGGTGTGTGTGTGTGTGTGTGTGTGTGTGTGTGTGTGTGTGTGTGTGTGTGTGTGTGTGTGTGTGTGTGTGTGTGTGTGTGCATGCGTATATGTGGCCCCTGGCTCAGTGTGAGTGACAGTGGGAGGTCCACAGCTTCCTGCTAACATTGACCTTCCCTCAAAGCAGGGGGCCGCTTTTCTCTCATTTCACTCTTTCCTCTCCTCCTCTCCACCTCTCCTCTGCCTTATCCTTTCATCCATCCATCCATCTTTCCTGTTTCGTTATCCATTCATTGACTTCATGTGCCTGGTTTTCTAATGTAAACCCTCCACTAGGGAAATCACAGGAACCAGTATGGCCAGTAGTACAGTTGTACACGTACTATTAGGTCGGGTTTATTGTGCGATCCCACTTCTCATATTGTTAATTTCCGCAAACTTTTATGAATGGATAGGATCAATTCAACTCAAGCCCATTTGACCAAATATAATGGAAAATATAAAATACACGATGCTCTAACTGACAACTAAATACATCTCACAACCAAGGATAGGTACGCAGCGACATCCACAGACACCCAGTCACAGACACACTCTGATTATTAGACACACACACAAACAAAGCATTTCATGCCTAACGCATAATGAAACACATCCACACACACACACACACACACCCACACACACACAAGCTGGTCCGTGAAGTGGTTGATCTCGGAGTGTGTTCCTGAACACTGTGAGCCAGCAAGAGTGGGGGCGTGTCCGGTACATCTCTGTGTGTCCCTTTATGTCCTTCTGTGCTGTCATCCACATACACACCCAGCAACTGTTCTACGGCCAGCACTGATCCAGAAACACACACACACACACACACAAAATACGCACCCACCAACACAGATCCAGAAACACTTCACACACATAACAATATACAGACAGACCGACAGGAAATAAAAAGAGAGACACACACACACACAACAATAAAAAAACACACACACACACACACACACACACACTCAACAATCAACAGACACACAAAGACGCATGCTAAACAATATACGCACACACACACTCACAAACACACAAACGCAAACACACACACGCAAAGCGAAGAAAACAAAGAGTGTGTGGGTGGGGATGCCAGGTGGCTCTTAAGCATCCCGTGTGAAGCTATGATTTACTCAGAGGTACGTCGACACATCACAGCTTGTGTGGGCGTCAGGGTACCTGTCACCCAAACGTGTGCACGTGAGCGGGCGCCAGCACCCTGTAAACCCATGTAGATCCGTGTCTGGGTTTTCAATGCGTGGGAACAAACAGGGCCTGTTCCCAGCTCCACTGCACAGACTCAGGCCCTGTTTCGGACCCCGTCCACCCCCACAGGAGAGCTCTGTGTGTGTGTGTGTGTGGGGGGGGGGGGGGGGGTAGAGAGCCCTGGACTCACTGGGTGCTGGAGGTGGAACACAACTCCCGATCTAAAGCTTTGGGTTCTGGTGTTTCTTGTGTCGCATGTGTGCACACGTAAAGACAGGATTAGGTGTAAGACATCGCCGTGATGACGGCAGAGAGGCCCTGCCAAAGGGTACCGGGTCTGATCCCCAAGGTACCGAGTGTACCTGTAGGCATCTTTTATCAGGACGCATAAACCAAGCTCCGGAAAGACATGCACCTCACATTCACTGCAAGTCGCTTATGGTAGACAAAGTGTGCTATATGAAATTTGAATAAAAACGGAAGAATAGAGGAAGGACATTAGCTTGTGTGTGTGTGTGTGTGTGTGTGTGTGTGTGTGTGTGTGTGTGTGTGTGTGTGTGTGTGGCCATACGTGTGTGTGTGTGTGTGTGTGAGGCCAGGGCACAGCAGGGGCGCTACGCACCACGGCTAGCTGGAAATGTCCTCATAACGCTCCCTGCAGGCGGCCAATCACTCCCCACTGGTCCTCACACACACTCAGTCTGGGAGAGAGTGTGTGTGTTTGTGTGTGTGTGTGAGTGTGTGAGTGTGTGTGTGAGAGTAAGAGAGAGAGAGTGAGACAGAGAGAGAGAGGGGGGGGGGCAGAGATAAAGCAAGGCAGAGAGGGAGAGGGGTAGAGTTAGAGAAAGAGGCAGAGAGAGAGCAAGGCAAAGAGAGAGAAGGCCAGAGAAAGAGAGCAAGAGACAGTCAGAGAGACAGAGAGAAAGAGAGGGAGAGACAGTCAGAGAGACAGAGAGACAGAGAGAAAGAGAGAGTGAGAGACAGAGTCAGAGAGACAGAGAGAAAGAGAGAGTGAGAGACAGTCAGAGAGAGTGAGAGAGTGAGAGAGTGAGAGAACAAAGTGGCACCAATGGCGCTTTGTAAACAGTTTTTGTAACGATTTAGTTAGAGAAAGAAAGAAAGATGAAATAATTGTAAAAGCATAATTGTAGTTAATGAATTTAAGTGTAGAATTAATAGATAAATAGTACAAAATGAATATTGATGACAGCGTGTTGTAGTATGTGTACGTCTTTGTGTGTATTAGTATGTGTGTATGAGTCATTGAGGGTGTGGATGTGTGTTTATGAGTATGTGTATGAGTGTATATGAGCTTGTGTGAGTGTATGTATGAGCTTGTATGTGTATGTGTGTGTGCGTGTGTGTGTGTTTATGCGCGCATGCGTGTGCATGTGTGTGTGTGTGTGTGTGCATGCATGCGTGTGTGTGACAGAGAGAGAGAGCCAGAGACAGGTGGGCCTGGGTGAGCTGGAGACAGCAACAGATGGAGTGAGTTATGGACAAATTGCACATATGAGCCTCAAAGGGAGTGGGAGGGAACCTGTGTCTGTTCACGCATATGCAGCACACGCGCGCGCGTGTGTGTGTGTGTGTGTGTGTCTGTGTGTCTGTGTGTCTGTGTGTGTGTGTTTTGAGTATGCCATCATATGTGTCATGCCTTGATGCACATTTGTTGTTTGTGTAAAAGTGCAAATCACTGTGTGTGCGTGCGCATGTGTGTGTGTGTGTGTGTGCATGTTCGTGTTTGCGTGTGCATGTGTGTGTGTGTGTGTGTGCATGTGTGTGTGTGGGTGCATGTGCATGTGTGTGTGTGTGTGTGTTGGGGGGGGGGGGCGCAGGTGTCCCTGGAACCATCATCCGTTTTCATTGCAGAGGGAGTTTGACAAATGAGGACCAAATGAGGACCAAAGAGGGCTGCCAGGGCAGAGCTGGCGCTGGCCCCCCCTGGCTGGCCTCCGCACAGCCAGGGGGGGCCACGGTCACTCTGTATCCACGGCAACCCCCTTCGCCTGGCCGCAGCCCACCCAGCACACACACACACACACACACTCCGCTGAGACAGGCATACACAAGCGAGCTAAACACCCAGACATAGCTACTCTACATATTGAAATGCAAGATATTCACAGGCACACACATGCGTTCGCACACACACACACACACACACACACACACCACTCAGGTAAACAAATGCGGGCTACACCTGTAGATAGTTTGTCTGAATTAAAATGCAATATTCTCACACACTAATCGTATATACTCATGAGGACATATTGCATATATACACACACTCAAATGTCAAATCACAGCAAGTTCTAAGAAAAAACACGCAAACATTCACCCAAGATATCTCGACTGAATGAACGGAAACTGCTGAGAAAAGGCTATAGCATCATCGGTTAGCGTAGCGCATTTACACACATTGTTCTCCATTAACGTACCAGTACTCCCCAAGCACGGACATCATCGTTAGCATACGTGTCAGAAAGGCCCCGAAATTGCGCCCTAGAACAAGCCACGAGATGAGGCTGCTGTGGCTGGGAACGAGCGGCTGGCTATTAGCGTTAGGTTAAACGACAGCTAAGTGAAGTCAAGCCGCGGATGCACCGGCGTTCTGCTCTCATTTGCCACAGCTTCACCCCAGGGACTGAGAGGTGTTGGAGCTGTTTACCGCCCTCCCATCCAGCCGGCCCTGGGCTGGGAGCGTTTGTCGAGGACGGCTGAAGAGCTGGCTCTCGGAATCTCTGTCCGTCTCATTCCCTCCGTCTCTGTCCATCCCTGCCTCTCACGGAGACGCTTTCCAACGGATGCGAAAGTGGCAACAGAAGCAGGTCCTTGAGGGGCAGGTGGGCAGCTGCGTTTTGCTCAAAGATTGTCACGGGGCAATGGAAGTGGTGCTACGTGACTAAGCTAAGTGGCTCGCGCCATGGCGGTATTTTCCCATATCCGCCTCCTTCTCCCTTCATAAACCTCTCCCGTCGACGAGACGCCCTGATTCCCCCTTTACCTC
>JACYXH010000571.1:87500-125000 GCA_026745465.1 Lota lota | reverse complement strand
TGAGGCTGCGTAACCGTGGCGATTTGGACCGAGCAACCGCCAGTGACACACACACACACACACACACACACACTGACCGCCAAAACAAACGCACCCGTTGTCGGCTACGTCAGGGGTCCCCACGCACCACCCACAATGTGTGTGTGTGTGTGTGTGTGTGTGTGTGTGTGTGTGTGTGTGTGTGTGTGTGTGTGTGTGTGTGTGTGTGTGTGTGTTGGAGACCAGCGCCAAGTGCTTTGGTTCTGGTGATAAAATTCGGTGACACACATACATTGTAGGGCAGTGCGTGTGTGAGCACATTAGTCACTGTTCTCTCTCTCTCCTACTCACTGTCACTTTCTCACATACACACACTCTCACACACACACACACACACACACACAAACAAAACAAACACACACACACATGCATAAAGGCAACATCTACGCCTCACATAACAATAACTGTTGGGAGAACAGAACAACAAAATCGACCGCTAATGGATTTAAAACTAATTGAGAGAGGCAATTATGGGGAGTTTGAATGTGCTTTTATAAACTCCCACGCACTTCCACTCATCTGATTAAGCTTCATTTTCCCTTTCATCTTTCAATATTCAGATGCTTCGTTTATTTACTCCTAAACAACTAAACCATCTGCTCCTTCTCTCAAGTTCTTCCTTCCTTCCTTCCTTCCTTCCTTGCTTCCTCACTGCCTTACAGCCAGCCTGTCACTTCCTGTCTGTAGAGGACGTCCTGTCTCACCCCCCCCCCCCCCCCCCCCCACTCTGTATCCTAACTAAATGTAAGGGGTTTACACACGCACACATACACACACACACACACACACACACTTGCTTCAAAGCACCATGAGAAGTGGACTCAAACGGACAGGTCCACAAAACGGTGGGTTTTAGCAGTCTGCGTTGGAAAGAAAGAAAGAAAGAAAATCGGATGAGCACGGCTAGGGTTGATGCCGCCCCCCCCCCCCCCCCCCCCCCCACATACACACACACACACACACACACACACACACACTTTTCCCTCCGTTTTGAATAAATATCCCACATCTGCACCCTTGAGTTTCCTTCTGCTGTACACTTCAAGAGACGGGGGGGGGGGGGGGGGGGGGGGGGGGGGTTGAGCTGACGGGGGGGGGGGGGTTGAGCTGAGACGAAAGCGCGGCAGCAGGAGCCGCTGTCTGGCGTCTCTGAGCGCGCTCGTTCCACATCAGAGGAGCGCCGCACCCTCCGCGCGCGCAGAGAGCCGGACGACTGTGATGTTCGGCGCCGGTAAAGTGACGCGCACCAAAGGACACTCGCTCAACTCAAAAGACAAGAGAAACAACCACCCCCCCCCCCCCCCCCCCCCCAAAAGAAAATGAAAGCCCCCCTTTGAGACTGTAATTTGTGACAGAAATCCATTCAAATAGAGTGAGCTTGACTTTAACAAGTCCAGAGACGTCTGTAAGCATTGTGTCGCGTCGTTCATTAAAGGAAGAAGCCGGTGAGGCTCTTCCTTCAGGACAGAAGAATACGTTTTCGAATGACTTTCACATCAGTAGAGTGCATGTAAAGCCGGCCAAAGTGGGGCCATAAAATGGCTTCCCAGTTAGTGTTGTTTGTTGTTAGGTGTGACTACACGTATCGGAGGGTCTTTTAGTTTGGCTTGCTTCCTGACAGCTGAGAGAAAGAACCTTGGGTTTGAAGAAGCACCACTTTACTATACTTAAAATGCTGAAACCTAGCAACACAAGACATGGGTTTGCTTAGCATGCAAAGGTTGTTGCTCAAGCCATACACTGGGAGGAAATATGTATCAGCTCTTGTATTAAAGAGCTGAGAAACCTTTTTTCCTCCCACAGTCTTTACTTTTTTCCTCCTTTTTCGTCGTTCTCTCAATCCCTCCATCTCTCCATCCCTCTCTCCAGACATGTCTTACCGTACATCCATTTCTCCATATTCCTACCTTCATGGCTGCTACCATTTTCCATCATCATACACTCCATCCATACACCCGCCTATCCTCTCTCCCTCCCTCCTTCCAACCATCCCTCCCTCCCTCCCACCATCATCCTACCTTCATGGCTGCTACCATTTACCATCATCAAACATCTCCATCCATACCCCCAGCCACCCCCCCCCTCCCTCCCCCCTCCCTCCCCTCTCCCCCCTCCTACCTTCACAGCTGCTGTGTCCCTCCTCGTATCCGGCGCTGCAGCTGCACTTCCCGATGGGCACCAGCCACTCCCCCTCGGCGCTGCAATGCATCCTGGGGGGGCTGTCGGCGTCCACCTCCGAGTTGTTGACGCAGGCGCCGCGCACCTCCACCAGCGTGGCGAACGCCGCCTCGGCCACCGTGTCGGGGAACACCGCCAGGTTCTGCACCGTGGCCAGGCACCGCTTGTAGTACACGCGCACGGCCACCAGGGCCACGCACGCGCCCACGTCCTGGAAGGCCAGGTGGAAGCCCTTGCGGTTCAGGTGTCCGATCTCCCGCACCTCCGTGTTCAGCTTCATCTTGCGCTCGCCCAGGTCGCCCTGGGTGAAGCTCTCGTCGGCCGCGATGGTGTCCACCTTGGTGTAGCGGTCCTCGCGCGTGACTCCGCCCAGGTCGCGCTCCGCCTCCACGTACAGCAGGTTGAAGGTCTCCTTGCAGGTGCCCGCCACGCCGGGGATGCTGTTGCAGTCGCGCAGCGTGAACTGCAGCTCCACGAAGATGCGCTGGCCGCCGCGCCGCGCCACCCAGCCCGTCTGCAGCCAGTTGTTCTGCTGCACCGGCTCCATCACGTTGCACACCTGGTAGGTGCGGATGGGCTTGTAGCGCTCGTCCACGCCGCTGATCTCCTCCCACTGGGGAAAGAGAGAGAGACAGACAGAGAGACAGAGACAGACAGAGAGAGAGAGACAGAGAGAGAGAGAGAGACAGAGAGAGAGAGCGATGGACAGAGAGAGAGAGAGAGAGAGACAGAGACAGAGAGGCAGAGAGAGAGAGAGACAGAGAGAGAGAGAGAGACAAAGAGAGAGAGAGATGGACAGAGAGAGAGAGACAGAGACAAGAGAGAGAGAGAGAGAGAGACAGAGAGAGAGAGACAGAGCGAGAGAGAGAGAGAGAGATTTTAGTCATTGCAAGGAGGGGAAGGAAAGAAGAGGGCAGGTCAGACAGAAAAGAAAAGTGCATTATTTAAGTAGAGCAATGAATGAAAAGCAAAGTGGGATTGAGGGGGGGGGGGGGAATAAAATAAAGAAGAAAGAATAGTTGAAGAAGAGATGAGCGGACGTTGGAGGATGATAGCAGGATCAAGACAGGGAGAGAAAGGATGACGATGGGTAGCTTGTAGGTTAGGGGTAGAATAGAGATAGAAAAAGAGAGGAGGTAATATGTGAGGAGAAGAAGAGTCACCACATGTGGGCATCAATTTTGAGATGAAGCATGTGAGTGGAGATTTAAAAGTGCCATCAAAGTGGGGAAGAGAAAGTGACACAGGGCACCATGAAGCACAATAGTGGCGTGGCGGCGTGAAGGGAAGAGTGGCAGATGAAAAGAAGAAGAGGGAAAAACGGTAAAGTTGGCTGCCCTGGTGCAGGTCTTGAAAAGGCCATTTCAAAGCAGAAAAAAAGTTTCATTGTTGATTTGCCTGACGGCAGAAGCCAAATAGGCCTGACGTGGGCTGCGTGCCGGACATAGAGAGACCAACTGCCTTCACAGCCTGGTCACAAACTGTCAACATTGTTCTTCAAAAAGCCTTCAATCTACGTGGCATAAGGTATTGATCATCTAAATGGTGACATCGATCAGGCCTCTGCGATGATGAGTAGTAAAAACAGAGTCTCTGGGGTTATTGATCTGGACAAACTGGAGGAGCAAGAGTAGGGTTTTAATTTGACTATCGGGGATCGATAGATTTGTGGACATCTGCTGACCAAGGCACAGAAGGAAACTATTATGCCGTTGCTCGGTTTCCGGTAACGTTCCGAACATTATCCCGTATTGATGTATGGCTGATTGATTTTAAATGTATATTGTTATAGGAATGTCGTTTATGATCTAAAGGGACGTAAAGATAATTTCATGTTTTAACAACACAGATGAATCCTTATCGATCTAATGTAAAAAAAACACATCAAATAATCCATAATAATCATAAATCTTCTCTCAAGAGGGGAGAAGGCAGAGAAAGGAATAAACCTAAGGATAAATAAAGATTGCATACTCACGACTGATTCATTCAATACATCCAATGAATGAAGTTTGGTTAGCTTGTTCTACATTTAACACTGAAACTATAAAGCACCACTCACTTAGAATGCAGACCATAATATGAGGCTGTTAGTGAATACATATTTTCATAAACTTTAGTTGGAGGGAATTTACGTAGCGTTTTGCCTTCTTTTCATATTTCCTTCATTCACTTTTTACTCAACAAAATAGTTACTGTTGAAGGTCATTGATAAAGCGTATGAACAAGAGACAGAGAGAGAGACGGAGAGAGACAGAAAGAAAGAAAGAAAGAAAGAAAGAAAGAAAGAAAGAAAGAAAGAAAGAAAGAAAGAAAGAAAGAAAGAAAGAAAGAGAGATAACATGGATCTGTTCTGTTGTAATGATGAACAGCGGTGTTGTGTCCAAGCGTCTGAATGAGAATGGACCTTGCAGGCATTCTCTAAGCCGGCCTTACAGGGCTGTGGTGGGCTTGGATCACAACGAGTCCATAAATCCTCATTTTACAGCTCTGCACGTGGCCCAATACATTCCTATTGCTACATACGCGCGTGCGTGCGTGCGTGCGCGCGTGCGTGCGTGCGTGCGTGCGAGAGAGAGAGAGAGTTATGTGCCGTGCGTGCGTGCGTGCGTGCGTGCTTGCGCGCGAGAGAGAGTTATGTGAACTGAGTGCTCTGGCATAAAACCATTCTCTAAAAAGGGGGTTCCCCAGCATCTGGCATTTATTGTGCCCTCATAACCAGGCGGGCGCATGCTTTTATGAGCTTGCATCGATCAGGGGGGGGGGGGGGGGGGGGGGGGGGGGGGGGGGGGGGGGGGGGGGGGGGGGGGGGGGGGGGGGGGGGGGGGGGGGGGGGGGGGGGGGGGGGGGGGGGGGGGGGGGGGGGGGGGGGGGGGGGGAGGGGGGGGGGGGGCTGGGAAAGAGGAAGGGGGGAGGGTAGGTAGGAAGGAGGGACATTATCCATGGCAGTAGGTCAGTGGGTCTGGAGGTATGGAGGATAAGATGTGTCCAGCAAAGACTCATCGATTAATGGATTATTATTATAATGAGTTCTGGACGGTGGAGACCTCAGGTGAGGGAGGGAGAGAGACACAGACAGATAGACAGACAGAGTGACATAGAGAGAGGGAGAGAGAGAAATGTATAGAAAGGAGTACAGAATACAACAGAGAGGACAGAGGTATGAAAAAATAGAACACACACACACACACACAGGGCAGACTCACTCCATTTGGGGGGTATGATGTCCAGCCCAGTTCTGCCTGAGTCTCTTTTGAATTCAGCAGCACAACTGGAAGACAAAGAGGAGGAGAGATAGAGTATAAGAAGGAGAGAGAGAGAAGGACAAGAAAAGTACATTAGTGGTCAATTCAAATGACATAACAGGGTTTCTTCATTCTGAATTACACTCTCTCACTTGTTCAATAAAATCTAAATACAAAGGAATAAATAGGCTACAAAATATAGAAAACATTGCAAAAAATATTTAAAAAAATACATTTATGAAATGTTAGTAATGTTCTCCATGAACTAATACTACTTCTGAAGAAATAAAGTGTTAAACAGACATTCAAATTAGGATGGTATAGAAACAAAACACGCAAAAAACTGATGTTGACATGTTAAAACCCCAGAAGAGCTGAGGATATTAAACCCTTATAAAGCTCCACTCAGACCAGCTGGTGATAAAGGTTAAAGGTCAACAGTATTAGTGCAGAGCAGGAGACAGAAATGTAAGAACTAGAGTGTCAGAACCATGGATAGCGACAAAGCAGTAAGAGCTAGGGTTTCAGAACCACGGATAGCGACAAACCAGTAAGCGCTACGGTTTCAGAACCATGGATAGCGACAAAGCAGTAAGCGCTGCGGTTTCAGAACCATGGATAGCGACAAAGCAGTAAGCGCTACGGTTTCAGAACCATGGATAGCAACATAGCAACGGGCGCTGGGGTTTCAGAACCACGGACTTGACGCATTCACGAACGTGAATGCAGCACCCTGGACAGCGACGCATTGCACTTCATGTACTTCTATAGACTGCTGTGGTGATGTCCAGGGTCCTAAGGAACCACCAGAGGAGACAGGTGGAAGGTTTACAGAAATGTTCATATGTGTGTGTATTAAAGGCCCCTTACCCTATGCTACCAGGTGTGATGTTGGTTAGGCATTAGCAGCCATTACAATCATGTTATTTTATATTTTATTTTGATTATTTTTACATTTCTGTTCCATTTTATTTTAGATATCATACCTTATTTTAAATTCATTATGTAGTTGACCTTGGCCTTGTCACAATAACTTCATTGTCCAGAATGACCCTGTGTTGTATTGTTCATTTGATACATAAACACTTTTACTTTGAAGCCATTTCATAATCCAACCCATAGTTACAACGGATGTGGGCATATCCACCCAGATGCATGATGGATGGATCAGCCTACCAGTTGGTACGGTCCACTGGGTAGGCTGGCAGGCTGATCCATCCCCCAGACGGTAAAATATGTGCCCTTTACACTGTGTCCAAGCAGAATGAATCCGATTTGGATTCAACTTCCCTCCATGCCATGATTTGTACATCTGTGAAACTGTATGGGTCGCGGTAGAGAAAAATCCCAGGACCGAATCCGGCGAGCTCATTGTTTAGCCATCCATCACGAGAGTTGTTGTTTGTGGTTAGCAAGTGTGACTTTAAAGAATGGGCGTCGGGGCCCCAGTGGAAGATAGATGCCCCTTATCTGATGCCCGGTAGCACGCAGCAAAGACAGTAAGCCCTGAGCATCGCATTAATCCTCAATACTATCGACATCTGGAGCCACATATGGCCGCGTTGACAGTGACTGTTAGTTCTGTGCGTGAGGAGTTGTCGTCCCCCCCCCCCCCCCCCCCCCCCCCCCCTGTACTTTCACACATTACACTGAGAACACATTTGGTGCAGTGCTGGAAGTATAGCTGTGGTTTGTTTGTTTTTCGAATGAAGGTCCCATCGTTCATATCATTGTACCGAACAACCGGAGAATGTCAACCCGTCCTCAGATATAAAAGTTATAAAGTGAGTGTTTGAAGGCCAACAAGAAATGATTGCTAACTCTGGTGGCTCACTAGGTCATTTACTCTCTTGCAAGGCACCTATATGACAAAGCAAAAGCAGGAAAAAATTCCAGCCACTCAGAAGAACTACTGTTCCCAACATGTCCCCATATAAAGCCAATCAATGCCACCACTGTAGCCAATCCTGATTGTCCTTATACTTTACATTACAGAGATATTTAACTGTATCTGCCCTTGAAATATGTTTCAGTAGGGTGTTGGTTTAATTTCCCTATTGTTTCTAATGCATGCATTGCGTGTCTTAAATCAACATCACATAGCACAAAGTGAACACACACTTGTAAACTTTCTTAGTGGAAGTTAAGTTGGTCTCCTTCGTACATCCCGCTACCCTGGCAAAGTCCCCTTGACTGGTATCTCCGCCACTCCGTGACAAACGTTTTGTCACAACCTCTAAAACACAACCTGGCACCGACGTCAGCGGCAACAACAAAACACAGACACCTCAGGGAGCGAGAAGGTGGAAAGATCTACGCCACCGTCTCATCCTCGAGTCCTTGGCTTCCAGCTCTCTGGCTGGAAGCCCACTTTTCATCTGAGTCACACTCTGTTCACCCAATGTAGAAACGTGGACACAGAGCTGAACCGGCACAGTGCACTCAAAGAATGTATGGACAGCTAGAATACCATGACTAATACAAATCCTCCAACATTGTCAAGAGGTCAAAACTCTTGAAACGATTATAAAAGGGAATAAATGCTTGTTTAAGACCTGACATTAAGCAGAAATATTGATAGACCAATACTTCCAAGGTATGCGATTTCAGCACTATGTGTGATTCCGTTTCCACATTACCCCGTGCATGTAACGTTATGTGTGAGTGTGTGTGTGTGTGTGTGTGTGTGTGTGTGTGTGTGTGTGTGTGTGTGTGTGTGTGTGTGTGTGTGTGTGTGTGTGTGTGTGTGTGTGTGTGTGTGTGTGTGTGTGTGTGTGTGTGTGTGTGTGTGTGTGTGCGCGTGCATATACATGTCTGTAGTGTATAGGACAAAGACAGTCACAAACAGAATGGGGAAACACGGACATTATTACAGCGATCCCCAGCATCTCAATGCGGCGCAGTCAGACTTAGGGGACGACTGGACTGAACTGGTATACAATGAAAGGCTTTTAAGTCTGCTGCTTTATGCATCCCACTGGGCCTTCTCGTGTCTGAAAGAAAGAGACGCAGAGGCCTTGATGAAGCGACGGAGAAGCTAGATCGTTTCATAAACACTTTGCCAGACCCACGCACGCACCCCCCCCCCCTCCCCTCCCCTCCCTCTCTCTCCCACACACGCTCGGGGATATACGCACACCCATTGTTTTTTGTGTCTGCACCACAGTGAGCTGAACGCAGGCTCCTGTACGTGGCAGATAACCGCGCCATGGTGTGTTACGGTGTCAGACAGACAAAGACAAAGAGACACAAAGACAAGGAAATTAAGAGGACATAGAGACCGGGAGAGGCAGAGGGATAACGAGAGGGAGAGGGAGGGGGGGGGGTGAGAGAGAGAAAGAGAGTTGCAGGGCCTTAATAGAGGATAAGATGGTTATGTGTCAAAGATAGAGGAATGAGACGACAGGAATAAAAAATGGAGGTGGCAGAGTCTGGGGGGGAAACAGAGACAGAGACAAAAGGCTAAATAATGGCAAAAGACCAATGAGAACAAAATGAGGGAGAGAGAGAGAGAGAGAGAGAGAGCGCAAGAGCGAGAGCGCAACAGAGAGACAGAACAGAGATGGAACAAGAGAGAGATAGAACAAGAGAGATAGGGAGAGAGAGAAGGGTAAATAAATGCAAGAGTAGTAAAATAGACCCAGCCCCCGGGAGAGAGAGAAATGAAAGTCGCAGACAAAATGGAGTTGATAATGAATCCAAGATAAACTAATGAGAAGCCCGACACAATGAGAACTAGTTTCCCCTCTGATCAGCTGGATCAGTTATTTCTTCTGTTCACCCGGCACAGTGCAAATCAAACGCTAGACTGATGAAGTGAGTGCACACAATGCCAGGACTCAGACTCACTAATAGGTCAGAAATCAGGGCTTTAAAGAGAAGATGAACAAATGTTTGACGGGCCATTTCGGGAGAGGAGCGGTGGGGGGGGGGGGGGGGGGGGGGGGGGGGGGTAGGTGGGGGGGGGGGGGAAGAGAGAGAGGATGGGCGAGGACAAGTGAGAGGAAATAATGAATGTATGTATGCATGACTTCCACACAAACCGAGGCACATAGGCAGACGCACAGACACACAGACAGAGACACACAGACACACAGGGAGACACACAGACACACAGACAGAGACACACAGACCGACACGGACAGCAAAAGAACAAAACCAGCAACATCAACGCTGCATGCCATTATTGGAACTAATAGTCCTGACACACATTAGCGGATAAACACTAATTTGGGAGTTTGTTTCATGAATTATTGCCCGTCGTTAACGGGACAGCCAGGATCTGGACGGCAGCCTCGTTTATTCTCCCCCTTCTGTATTATTGGCCTCATTCTTTCTCTGTTTCTGCTCAAAACCATTTGAGCTTTCCATGGTTTTAAATATAAACAAGCAAAAGTAAACAGGATCACTACAGCATGACAGATGTTTGTAATGGGAAGAATTGGCGTTGGCCAGAGTTTTCTGGGCCGGCAAAGTGTTTGTTGGCAGTTTAAAAAAGGAATTGAGGGTTTATTTAAAATGTATGTGGCCTGCATGTTTTACAAACGGTGGATTACCGCACACGCCACTGAAGAAGAGGAAGAACACAACAAAGACCGCTAACACCTTGAGATACATATCATTAATGACCAGGTAGGGGTTAAGGAATATTGCTCATGGATGCCACCTCACTAGCCTTTCCCCCCTATACAATGAATCATTATTCTACGGTGCAGGAGGTAAATCATATCAGAGTCCTTGGTCCACATTCACTGGGAACAAGAGAGACGGGGAGATATAGAGAGACGCTCAACGAGAGGAGAGGAGTGGCAGTTTGAAGCGGCGGTTGACACGGTTTCAGGGCCTGGAGTAGGCAAAAGAAACGTGAGGAAAAAAGGTTTCAGCGTAAAGAGTATTCAGACAGGAGAACAACTCTCCACCGGCTTCTTAATCCCAACCACAGTCTCAAAAGTGAATTAGTCTGCGGCTCCTAAAAAGCCAGTCCTATGGGCCAGCGAAAAGGGAAACGAGACAATCACCCGGGCCAAACAAATGGGTTCTCCCATCGAGTGTTTGAAGAGCCTCAATCTTCTCACAAACGGGCCCTCCATAGCGTGGCAATGCTTCCATGGCAACGTGAGTTGTCACGGAAACCACCTTTGAGAGGTCAGCGAGGGTTCGAGTGCGTTTCAGTCCTTTGTCTTTGAGGAGGGGTCATGGGAAACATCTGGTGGAGTGTGTGTGTGTGTGTGTGTGTGTGTGTGTGTGTACATCAGAAAAGAGGGGGATAAAGAAATGGAAATTAAGATAGAGAAATAAACCAAAACAAAGAGATAACGGCCTAAGGATTTAACGGTTGAAAGCTGAGCCCTAAAACACACACACACACACACACACACACACACACACACACACAGACACGAACGCAACGCAGCATAATGCAAGCAGATGTAGATTGTGTGGTTTGAAAATAATCCCCTGGCTTTTCAAGCATTGCTGTCGCTTGGACAACATATGGAGTACGAGGGATAATTTACACACGCGTGTAAAAACCGGCACACAGGCCTTTAACACAGCGAGCTCTGTGGGAGAGAAAAGGGATCTCTCTCTCTCTCTCTCTCTCTCTCTCTCTCCATTAAACTCTGGGCTCGTATAGTGTGAACTAACTGGACAGGCTGCTTGTTCCAGGGATGAGGCTGTGATCACCGAGAGTCTGTGTGTGTGTGTGTGTGTGTGTGTGTGTGTGTGTGTGTGTGTGTGTGTGTGTGTGTGTGTGTGTGTGTGTGTGTGTGTGTGTGTGTGTGTGTGTGTGTGTGTGTGTGTGTGGTGTGGTGTGTGTGTGTGTGTGTGTGTGGTGTGTGTGTGTGTGGTGTGTGGGGGGGGGGGGGGGGGTGGTGGGGGGGGTGGGGGGGTAACTGCTGGTAAACTTCCATTACAGGGAAGTCAAGTACCTGCCGCAAACACCTAGGAGCCACAAAATGGCTGCCGTCCAGATGCCAGTTGGGGCTCGTGGTTTATGGGGTCCAGGTCTTAACTTTAGCATCGTGAAATAAACACATCAGGGATCTTCGATTTTCTGGGGTTTTACTGTTTGGTTGATGTTTTTGGACTGACTGTAGTACAACAAACAATGTACCAATACACTTTTAAAAACCATGGAGGAAAAGAACATATGAAAGAAAAAGCAAACAAACGAATTAAGTGGAATGAAGAGAAGAAGGAATAAATTATAGACAAAACAAGATAAAACCCAAACGAGACAAAGAAAAAGAAACCATAAGAAGCTAAAGTGGTATTGTGTGTGGTGGGGGGAAGTGTTTTTAGAGGGGCCAGTTTCTAGGACCTTGTTAAGAAGGCTGTAATTGGCTGTCCGAGTCGATCCTCAGCCACCAATGAGAGCCCTGTCAGCCGTGATCTAGCAGACACCTGAGAGAGGTCCCCAGCAGGTGAGACTGGAGGACAGCCTTTTACTGCAGGATTACTCTGAGAGGGACAAAGTCTTAGTGGATCACGACAGGACCAACAGAGCCTGCCCTCCAGTCGACTTTAATAGCAGCTGACCGATGCTGCGGAGAGGAGGAGGAGGAGGAGGAAGAGGAGGAGGATGCTTCAAGTCTGGATAATATCTCACGTGAAAGTCAACTTATTTCACTGTAATGTTTCATATTTAGCGATTTAGCCGTGGCTTTTGTCTAACGTGGTTCAAGTGAATTCAGATGCGGGACATTAAGGAGCAGGTAGGCGGCAGAGCCTCTTGCTCGAGGATGCCTTGCCGGTGGGATGTGGACAGCGAGGTAAAATCACACCTAAAACCTGTCGGCTTGGAGTCAAACCACTGTACCATCCTGCGACATGAAGAATGTGTTTTACATATGCAAATGTCTGACGTTGACGAATCCGCTGTATGGTTGCTTTACCAAGATTACCTTGATAGAAAATGGTTACAAAAAAAGTGTTTGTGGCGACGGGTGGTGAAATGGAAGCCATTATTCTTCCAGGCATTGGTCGCACACATTTCACCGGTGATTAAACGCTAAGTGTGTGGACCTTGGCTAGTGAACCAGTCGGCCTGAACCTACACTCGATAACTTGCTTATCGATCTCCATGGAGAGACGGAGCAACCGTGGTGGAAACCTGGCTGACTTCTAAAGGGAGTACAACGCTCCCAGAAACCCAGAAAACATCCCACAACTGCCTTGCTCATGGCCCATGGACAGGCGTACTCTCTGAACAACTGTTTACCTTCTCATTACCAAGCGTGGCAAGGAACCGCATCCAAACTAGTGAAAATAGATAGCTATTCTAGATTTATTCTGTCGGTAGCTGTACATACAATGCTGATATTTCGCTTTTATTATTACTGGTTTTGTGTTCATCTTCTCTTTCATCCTGTTTGAACACCGGAATTTCACTACTGGCATGAAGTTTTCCCATATCCTATCTTAGCAATAATAGTATTAATATGTATATAAAATAATTATATTTAAAGGTATGGCTGCTGAGGGAGAAGATATATATACAAAAAGCAGAGCACATTTCACATTCATATTCCATGAGAAAAGGCAGGCCACCAACCTACAAACAACAAACTATATTGAGATAAAGTTAATCTACCGCAGCCAGGAATAAACAACAGAATGAGACAGCGCTCGCGTAACCTCCTGTAGTTATAAAGTATTCAAAAAAATGACGTCTACGTGGGAATTAGGTTACCGCTTATTAAAAAAGTATCACATAAGAATCATAAACTTTTATTTCCACAGTGATCCGGGCGGATGTGGCCCGGTGATTAAAAATACATTAAAAGGTTTATTTATTTACGGCAGGAGGTCTCTAGTCTGCGGCTAGACACAACAAATATACTCCTCAAGGGTGACGCACACACACGCACACCTACTATATACACACACAGATGAATGGAAAGACAATGCACACACACACACACACACACACACACACACACACACACACATGTCAAGCACCACATGCACGCACATAATGTGTTCACATGGATGGTTGCACCTGCACCTGATCTAAAGGAGGGGGAGGGGGATGTTAACTATGTATAGAGGTAGGGAACACTTAAATCCAGGGTTGCATTTAGCAGATGAACATTATTAAACACAGGCCGACGCATTCATGCTCCCACACAAACACACACACACACATTGTTATATTTCAATGCCAAGCCAAAAAGTCAGCCTCATTCTGTACCGAAAAAAAAGCTTAAAATGCCACTAAAGAGGCAGCATGTCTCAAAGTACGCTGTCACACATGCAATAAGTGTACTTAAGTGCACGGCTATGTAAGAAAGTGTGTGTGTGTTTGTGTCTGATAAGTGTGCGTCGCGCGTGTGTGTGTTTGCATAAGCACACATTGTCGTGACTTCACATGCAAATGTCATTTGCTAAGCATGCATAAAACAAGAATAAATGCCATCACGCACGCACGCACGCACACACACACACTTGTGTGTGTCTATGTACATGCACATGTGCTAATGCTTCAGGTTTCCTGGCAGCAGATAGTGACCCAGTGTGAGGGGGCTGACACTGTACCAGAGAAGTACTCCAAGAGACTTATTCAATAATAGAAAGACATTACAAGTTCAGCTCACACCACCACCTCCTCCACCACCACCATCACCTCGTCTACAGAGTCAAACAAGCCATCAAAGCGGGCCTGCAGACTGCATTATTCAACCAATAACTCAAACAGTGCAGTAGCCTGGCTGCAGACTGCACTGGGACTCAGAAATGGAGAGAGTGAGAGTGAGAGTGAGAGAGAGGGGTTTAGACAAAGATAGACAGAAGGGTGGAGGACCTGTTCGTAATTAGCGTGAGAGGCTTTTATGTGGCGTAGTTCACAAGGGAGTACTGAAAGGGCAGAAAATAGTGGATTGGGGGGGACGGGGGGGGGGGGACAGACGACTTTTATTTTGAAGAAGCTTTCAACTCTGGCTCACCTCTTGGTGGTTCTCATCGCTGGTCTTAGGTTATTAAAGCAGGGATGAGAGGAGGATTCCCAGCCTGGATCTGTCCCAGAGCCACTGCAGGCTTGAAATCAGACCGGTTCTACCTGACTTCACCGCTACTTTCTGGATTATTTTCCTTCTTGTTAGCTCAACCGCGTCCTCCACCATCTGTTTTATTCACTTCATCTTTTCTCAAACCTAGTTAACGGCAGCTAAGTGGGGGTCTGTGAAGTCACGGAGACGCCCAGAGGGGGTTGAGCAATACTGTAGTGGGTTGCGTGTTTGACACCCAGCCAAAAGGTTCTGGGATGGAAAGCCAATGTCCCCAGTCTCCCCTGTAGGCATAGTTGACCATGATGCCCTAACCCCTACCTGCTCCTTAATGACATGGATATGAATAAGAACACTGGCTGGCTTTGGATAAAAGTGTCAAATAGTAAATAGCTTGGAAGAGAACTCCAGGTCCAGAGATTAAAAGACTCCTGCCATGGTTTGTGTCCAACCGTGCACTGAGCCAGATGATTTACTCTCGTTAGCATTCGCGCCTCTGGCTTGGCGCTAATTAGCCGGTGCTTGACACGAACGCCGATGCTCCACACAAATCGCCTTTTCATTTGCACCCCCTGCCTGCCAGACATCTCTTCAAACCGACATCAACAACAAGGAGGTCTTTACTCTGTCTGTCCCGAGGTTCTGAGGGACATCGGTGACGGAACTGAAGGCTTTCCTGTCACCCGGTACCTTTTCTCGTGGTTCTGTAGAGCTTGGACCATGGAAGTGTGGAGTGCCCATATATGGACGTGGAACCACTTCCTTTAGCATCTAACTCATTGACAATACAGTGGTTGTTAGCTTATTGTGAGTCGAATAGTGAATTCTGCAATTCTAAAGGGCTAGGGCCCAAAGGGTAGAAATACTGTGTTTAATAATGTACTCCTAATAGAAAATATTAAAAAAAAACTGACAAAGATAGAATCAACTGTGAAAAGAAGAGAAAGATTTTGTTTTGAAATGTAGAAGGAGTCATGGCAACCTTACTTACAAGGTTTTTAGTGATTGTGTTTCATTAACCACTAATTTTACGCATATAGCATATGACGGCGCGAACAGAATACAGACCATGTATTTGAGTCCCTATTATCAATCCAATCTGTTGTTTGTCTCTTGTTTAGCCTTCAGGAGGAATGGCCGACCGTAAGGACCGTCCTCTACATGGAGAGGAGAACAGAGGGCTGTTCAGAAGGCCTAGACACCGTAGCACTCCATCGCAAATAACTCAACAAGACTACAACTGCTGTCTGCAAGACAAGCCCATGTTCTGCCATCCTGGGCATCTCCCTCTCGCTCTCTCTCTCTCTCCCCCCCCCCCCCCTCTCCCTATCCCTCTCTCAATAAAAGTGCATGAATTAAGACACAACCTCAATCCTAATTAGTTTTGGCCCGCCAAATTATCCTCCTCCTCCCCGCCCACACCCTTCCTCTCTGTCTCCATCCTTTTTCCATCCTTGCTGCCACACTTCCACGTCAGCCCCTAGACCCCCCCCCCCCCCCGCCTCCCCCCATACTCCTCCAGGTCAAGGTGTGTCCTGGACCTTGTGAACAGGATGCATGGGGGGAGCAAAGCCCCCCCCCCCCCCCCCCCCCCCAGCACCCTCCGCATCGATCCGACCCTGGGCCTGCCAGGATCATCAACCACTAGTGACCTAGGTGAGGGATGAAGAGGGAGGGAGGGAGGGAGGTATAAAGGAAGGAAGGAAGGAAGGAAGGAAGGAAGGAAGGAAGGAAGGAAGGAAGGAAGGAAGGAAGGAAGGAAGGAAGGAAGGAAGGAAGGAAGGAAGGAAGGAAGGAATAACAAAGGATAAAGCAAATGATGATAAAGGAAATGGATTGCTAGAGGGAGGGATGGGAGGCTGAGGAAGGGAGGGATGGATGGATGAAGAAGAAGATGAAGTAGCCAAGGAAGGAAGGAGAAACAGAGGAGGAAGGGAGTGGAGGAGAGAAGGAGAGGGAGGCGTTGGCGGAAGGCAGTGCGGGATCAGTGGAACCATTCGTCAATAGTCGCCTGCGCGTCCTCAGTGGATCAATAAGGGACCAGCAGCCAATCAATCATTAGCCTCTCTGTAACTAGCCCTGCTGCGGTGGCGGTGGCGGAGGGTGGTGGCGGAGGGTGGTGGTGGAGGGTGGTGGCGGAGGGTGGCAGTGGGTGTAAGAGTTGATTAGATGGGACAAGCTGTTGTCTCCAGTCAGGGCGTGTGTTTATATGAATGGAGAGGCAAGACGTAGCCTGGGGAAGCTAACACAGATGAAGAAAAACAATGATTTGGTTACCGAGCGAACAAGCTGAGATAACATTTGGTGGCGCGTCGCCGTGGATACCGATCATTGTGCATGTGTGAGTGAATGTGTGAGTAGGTGTGTTGGTGAGTGAGTGAGTGGAATGTCTTGCTCCGTCAGAGTGTTAATCTTACCTCCTACTCATTGTTAATCACAGGCAACAAAGATGTTTTCCTTCTTTCTCAACTAGAAGGCTTAAAGCTAGACTGAAAAACACTCAACAAATCAGGAAAGTTTAGCCGAAAACAAACTGACTAAATCTTCCAAATGTACGATTTTCAGTTTACCACGTTCAGCCGACTTTTGTAACCGTTTGTTTTTTTCTACAAATGACCACTATATTCAATTTAGCACTCGTATTTTTCACTTGGTTTACATTCTTAGAATTCCAAGCATTTACCTCAGTAAATCAGTCGGCTAATTTCAAGCTAGCTTTTAAAAAGGTGTTGTGTAGCCATAGCGATGATGATTTAATCCGTGGAATCCGTGGAATCCACGAAAGACACACACATAAACACATAACACACACATACACGTTGACAAATATGTCCTTGGGCAATTACGGATAATAATTATCGAGCCGAAGTAGATAAATAAATAATGTGATGCTGTACAGCTGCGATGGAGCCAAATTAGAAAACAAGCTAAACCACAGCGGCCTGTTCCAGGGTAATTACATGAAATATCAGAACTAATGAGGCAAACATATCCAACGCTCCTAGATGCAAACGCAACACACACACAAATACACACACACACACACACACTCAGAATACACCCACATACAACACAAAGGCAGAACACGCTATGAAGAAGCTTACTGTACACAAAAGAAGGAGCATTGATCTCTTTGTTTCGCTTCTCCACATTCAGAATAGAAATACAGGAATTACAATAGCCAATTAGCCTCACAATGTAGCGATGGGTTTTTAACCGCAAAACCTCTTCCTCAATCTCCTTCTCCCCCCTTTCTAACCCTCGTCCTCCTCCTCCAGAGATTTTCCTCCATTTAATTCCTCATCTGGAAATTGTTTACACGCTTGCAGATAATAGGACAACATTAATCCCCTCATTTCTTTCACTTTCTTTTTCTACGGAGGAATTTAGTTATGCAAATTGACTGGGGGAGGGGGAGAGAGAGAGAGAGAGAGAGAGAGAGAGAGAGAGAGAGAGAGAGAGAGAGAGAGAGAGAGAGAGAGAGAGAGAGAGAGAGAGAGAGAGAGAGAGAGAGAGAGAGAGAGAGAGAGACAGAGACAGAGACAGAGACAGAGACAGAGACAGAGACAGAGACAGAGAGAGAGAGATAATATGTTCTCAGGCGCCGGTTGGCCGATTTCACGGTTTCTTGAATGTAGGGGAATGGGGGACTTCATTATCTGGCCCATATCATGAGGGAGAAAGGGGGGGGGGGGGGGGGGGGGGATGGCGGGTCCCCTTTATATGTCTTTAAACATACATCACTGCTGCTAGCATGTAATATGTAATATTAATCATGCCAAGTCTTTTGTCATACTGAATTATATTCAGTACAGCATGCTAACTCCCATCCCCATTTCCGTTAATCAATCACAATATTTAGGATTTTAATCTTTAACTTGTTAAACCGAATTATGCAAATGCATTGATTCTGGCCCCCAAGGATACAATCGTTCTTTTTTTTTACACATCTTTTAAATTGTGTTTTAATGAACTGTAATACATTTTGAGAACACTGTTTAAAACTATGTGTTTCTGTTTTATGAGTCTACAAACCATACATACATACAGTTTCATTGAGACTGCATTGCTTGAAAAAAAGAAATTGATTATCAATTATTAATACAATTAATTGTTTTATTTAGTCGTCCAATATTATCCAGTAATTAGTTTGTTAGAATGCTGTCCTGTATATTCCCTGGGCTGGTTGTCTCATTTCATATTAGTACCCAACCAATATTTGCTTATCATCACTAATAAACTCCCAAATGTTTATTTCGATGCTCCAACGCAATCACTGATTAGTAGAAAGTTATGACACATATCGCCGGTTGGTTTTTGTTGACAATCTTAATACTTATTTTCCTAACAGGACTTTTATTAGCAAATTCTGTCACGCCCGCGGAGATTGCACGTAGCATACAGACAGCGTAGGCACACACATGCTGCAAGTGTCAGAATGTGCTAAAGATACGAGCGCAGACACGTTTCCTGTCACGGCGCTAACAGCGTCACACGCAGTCACCGCTGAAACACACTGAGCCAACACACAGACACACACCAGCATGCACAGATACTCACGCACGCAGTTACACACACACACACACACACACACACACACACACACACGGACATAAAAACACACAAGGAAATTCTAAAACACACTGTGACACACAGACACACTAACACACACACACACACGCACACTTACAAACACTGATATACTAACACATATACAGTATACACACAAAAAAATGGACTCTCACACATACACACACAAAAGACAAATGTGCCCTATGACATGGACTCTTTGTGTGTGTGTGCATGCTTGTGTGCATGTTTGTGTGTTAGCACGCTACATGTGTGTACATAAATAATTTCCTCGTTGTCCATCCTGGGGACAGAAAAGCAAGTAAGCTAACACAAAGACATGTTGACTGACTCACACACACACACTGCAGATGGCCCTTTGGGTAATTGCAGTACATCGATCCGACACACACACACACACACACACACACACACACACACACACACACACACACACACACACACACACACACACACACACACACACACACACACACACACACACACAGTGGGCAATTTAATTATTGCCTTGCAGAACGAGCCCCAGAGAGCATAATATTATGGATGGCCAGCGATAGCTCTCTCAATATAAAAATTGACAAGTGAAAGAGGAATACATTGAAAATAAATAATTAATATGACTGATAATCTAGGGCGGCCATTTTGAGTGTGGTTCATTTGACAAGCATTTTCGGTTCACTGTTTGCTCTTTTGTTGTTTGTGAACACCTTGAAGGCCAATATAAACGTTACCAGATAGGGACGTGGTAGGCAACAGCTCTACAGACCACTGGGGAGGTCAAAGGGTAAGGATCAGTTTGTTTGACCTTTCAAAGCGCTCAGGACACCCCGTGTATCGACCATCCTGGCGCACATAGCTACGGGTCAAAGGTCACCCCCCCCAGGGATAGTGGTCCATTGAATGTGCACCAGCATCAACGCACTGTTGAATGGAGCCTTTCTCGGACAACCAATCAGAACAGAGAGCTGAGATGTGGAAGGACGTGGTAAAAACATTGATGTACATCTCGTCTTACAACTCACCTCTATCTGCTGTCAGTCACACAGCAAGAGAGGAATGCAAAGATTCAGAACATCAAAATCGCTTTAGTAATTAATTGACCACAGTACTAGCAGGGCGATGGGTTTATGGGCGGAGAGAGGGAGAGGGACGAAGGAAATGAAAGGATTTAGGAGACCGCAAAAGTGCAGAACTTTTTTTGCGAGAGAGAGAGCCATGCAAAAAGAGGAGAGCGAGACAGAGAGTGACAGACAGGGGGAGAAAACAGGGGAAAATTGAAAAGAGTCTTATCTCGTGGCAATGTGAGCGTAAGCAGATTTGATTTTTAGCCGTTGTGTCTCCCTGAATAGGAAGGGGGGGAGCAAAACCCAGACAGCGTCCCCAGTAACACACATACACAAACACACACACATATATATATATACACACACACACAGGGGATTGATTGAAGGCAAAATTAAAATGCAAATTCAACACTCCAATTTTTCCTAGATCTCACCTGCCAGACAAAGAGTGCATCCTCTTCTCTCTCTCAGAAAGTGTGTGTGTGTGTGTGTGTGTGTGTGTGTGTGTGTGTGTGTGTGTGTGTGTGTGTGTGTGTGTGTGTGTGTGTGTGTGTGTGTGTGTGTGTGTGTGTGTGTGTGTGTGTGAGAGAGAGAGAGAGAGAGAGAGAAAGAGAGAGGGAGAGAGACATGGAGGTTGGGTAAACAAATTAGACCCTGTATTGTCCTTCTGAATTGCAATATTCTATCCCGGTTTCTCTCGCCTGGTACCAAACACCCGTCTCTCTCGGCGATCTCCCGTCAATACAACAAATACAAACTGAATCCTGAAAGGAAATCTCCCCCCCACACACACACACACACACACACACACACATTTTCAAAAACATTCCTTTCAAAAGTCACAAGGAATAAACAAGAATTAAAAGGTTGCAAAGACATGTGACCTATTTATTTGTAGGTCGTACCGATTTGTTCAAAACAATTTAACCAAAGGGTATGGATCCTTCAATCCAATATTCTGGATCGGTAACGGCCACTATACTGGAAATAATCAGAAGAAACAGTTCCATCGATGTCTCAAAACCATCTAGGGAGCAATCACCTGTGACACTTAAAGAGAAGAAGTATCTAGAAGTAGTTGTGTGAGAGTGGCAAAAATACATAAATAGCGGAAGGTTCCAGTATTGGCATCGGTAAAAAGAAAAGAGCGTGCATCATGACATCCTAGCGCAATGTGTGTGTGATTTGATTGATCCATGATTTAAAAGGACTCTCCACTCTCTCTTTCAGGCTCCTCAGAGCAGGAGTTGTGCCTTCCCTCTTTTCTGACAGAGGGAGGATAGAGGTTGATAGTTCAAGCAGAGAACACATGTGGCGGCTAGCCATGCATCAGTTATGTCAGCGCAAATCCGGCTGCAACCATGCATTCAGATACATCCTGGCACATTCTGGCGCATCTGCAGTCACAAGGTTTAACAGCTTGCATTGCAAATTCTGATGCATGCTGACACAATCCTGATGAATCTGCAATCACACTATGTTTAATAGCTGCATTTCACATTCTGATGCATGCGGACACAATCCTGGTGCATCTACAAGCACACAATGTTTAATAGCTGCATTTCACATTCTGATGCATGCGGACACAATCCTGGTGCATCTACAATCACACTATGTTTAATAGCTGCATTTCACATTCTGATGCATGCGGACACAATCCTGGTGCATCTACAATCACACTATGTTTAATAGCTGCATTTCACATTCTGATGCATGCTGACACAATCCTGGTGCATCTACAATCACACAATGTTCAACAGGTGCAATGTGTATCCTGATGCATCTACAATCACAAAATGTTGCATTTTGCAGACACTTGCCGATATCTTCAAATAATAAACTTAATGAGATCGTCCACATGAAGACAACGAGGTGGGAAACAAAGGATGGCAGGAGATATGCAGATGGAGATAGGGAAGAGATGCAGGGTGAGGACAGCAGTGAAAAGCAAACCTCCTGATGCTCCTGTAGGCCACAATCTGAGCCGAGTCGGCTGAATATTTCAGCGGTTTGTATTCTCAGGGGGACGACCTGCTCAGAGAGAGAGAGCGCCTTCTATCTCATCATGCTCCGTGTGTGTGTGTGTGTGTGTGTGTGTGTGTGTGTGTGTGTGTGTGTGTGTGTGTGTGTGTGTGTGTGTGTGTGTGTGTGTGTGTGTGTGTGTGTGTGAGTGCGTGTGTGTGTCATTCAGAGTGCAGCTGAGGCATCTTTAGAATAGCCTTATGCAAGAGAGAGCGTGAGACGGGAAAAACAGGAAAAGACAAGACGTAGAGAAAGATAACAGCAGGGGGTATGAGAGACAGAGAACAGCATTTAACAGATGTAACGGAATGGAAGGAGGGTATAAATATTGACATGATGTTCAATACATTCCTGGTTGTGCTCAACATTATCAGTCCAGAGACAGGAGTGGGAGAAAGATATAAGTTGAGGTACAGTGGTGTACAAAGCCAAAGGAAATATACACCCAGAGGTAACCACCAGAGCACAGAGAAGGTAGCAACAGGAAAGGACAGAAAACAATGTTGCATTAGCCTGTTTGGCTGACCTCTGGTTTAAGATAAGATCAGAGGTTAAGATAAGGCTTTATTGATTCACTCTGAAGGGAAATTTGTGAACCCAATGTTTATTTTTAATCACTTATCAGAACTGGTGGATCTGGGTAAACAGAAATTGTTCTTAATCTCACCCTCAAAAGATCGTAAAACTATACATATGATCATACATAATCCATACAAAATACATATGATCATATCAATTACATATATCTAAAAACATTTCATATTTACTTATTATTCAATCTGTGAAGTCATCTGTACATGAGCAATGTTTTACTATTAAGTCATATTAATAGTATTTATCCTAAGCAACACACAGTGTATGCAGAGGTAGGAGGTAGGTATCTGGATTCAAACTCAAACACCCTATCCACTGTTAATATAAATTTTTCCTAAATACTTGTATGTGAATATTATTCATGTCTGGACATTGGAGAGTGCCTGAAAAAACGGCATCAAACTAATGTGTAAAAGCATATTTGGCCAAACAAAGCTTTTAGCTAGCTGTAATTCTGCCGGCTGATGGAATCATCAACACAACCTCTCTGTCCATGCCCGCTGGCGATTGTTGATGACATCATGGCGCATGTTATTAATCACGGCAAAAGCCTTGGCAAGGCAGGCGATAATAGAAGGCTTCGCTAGCAAGGGATATTATTAGGTAGATTTTCCTTCGGGAATCCCATACATCATAGTGTATTTAGTACCAGACAGGTAATGTAATAAGTCTACTCAAAGTGTTGGGAGGTTGTTAATGAAGTCATGTTTCAGAGGTTGTAACATGAACGAAGTGGTCTTCATCTGGTGTGAAACAAGGTTGTTTTAATGGTTTATGAGGACTCTGTTCTACCTACTAGCTAATGCTAGGCAAGATATTGATGGTTTATGAGGACCGGCTAATGCTGCTGCATACAATTAAGGTTCCCCACATCGAGGGGAACATGTTAACCCTCTCAGACCTGGCCATCGTACTCCGCTGACATCGAGCGCACTAATGGCATTTAGTGGCAGCCTCCTTCAACTGACCTTCTAGCTGTAGCTCATTATAACCAAAGACACACACACACACAGACAAACACACACACACACACACACAAACACACACACACACACACACGGTAATTTAGAGTGAGTGCAAGAGTGAATGTGTGAGAATGACAGGGCGCAAGAGAGAGAGAGAGGTAGAGATTACTAAATTAAAACTGGAGTAGGCAATTTGTGAAGAAATCTAGCTAAACCAGCCAGAGTTAGCTAGATTTTGAAAGTATCCAATATAAAAGATCCTATCCCTCCCTTCAGGCCTCCCTCCAAAGCCACTCCCCCTTTAGCAATAGGTCTGACTAGCCTTGTGGAAAAGCTCAGGTCATGCGCAATGAGTGCACAGGCAGGATTCAACAAATATGGTAAAAAAAGGAAATTAAAAAGTAAAAAGTAAATTGCCTACCCTGGCTTTAAAATATGATATAAATATAATACTTCTTTGGAAAGGGAAGAAGACAGAACCGAGAGAAAGATGGAGAGAAAGAGAGGGAAAGAAGGAGAGAGGGAGAGAAGGAGAGAGGAGATGGAGAGAAGGAGGGATGCTGCTGGTGTTTAGGAGGAAGTCATTGTTGTGTTGTCACTTCCTTTTGAGAGTGTCCAGTACCAGGGTGCCATCTGGGCTGAACTCCGGACAGACTCACACCAGCACACCATCTGACCACACAGGTTGCAGCCCACACTAAGACACACACACACAAGCTCAAAAAACGATGCACATACACACACATACGCACACACATACACAGCAAAAGTACACGACACACACACACTTATGTGACCCGTGGCGCAAACACATCGAGCGGCGAACAACGTTTTCGTGTCCCTGTGGGCTTTACGAAAAGGGCCCCGGCGTGCACACCGATCGAACACAAATAACGTGCGCGCGAGCCGCGACGAAACCCGGTAGATGGGTGCAGTTGGGCTGGAGTGGACCTACAAGCGGAGCGCGGCGGAGGAGCCCTCTCGACGGGGCGTGGCGTCTGCTGACGTCCCCCACAGCAAACCTCATCAAGGAGCTGCGTGTCGCGTGCGGGGCTCGGCAGGCGATGCATCCGTTTGCGTGCATGAGGTTTTTATGTAAGATGACTTTGAAAGGGTTCGAGGACACAGAAGATATATTATACGACTGTGTGTGTGTGTGTGTGTGCGTGTGTGCGTGCGTGCGTGCGTGCGTGCGTGAGTACATCGTAGTCAAGCTCAAAGCAACAAAAGGGATTAAGTGTTCCTGTGCGATGGCATCCATGCATCCATGCATCCATGCAGGCATTTCATAAAAGGATTTGTGTAATAATTTCAGATGAGCGATGTGAACCGAGCTACGATAGCGTTTCAGTACAGCGGGTATTATGTCTTGGGATTAGTGGGATCTGATCTGCAAGGGAGGCTGCCAGGTCTTTGATTTGGTAGAAAACAATGGGTCTGGATCTGTGTATGACTGTGGTAAACAAGCATAGGATAATCAAAAGTTGAAACTACTACAACATTCGAAACATATTTTGGTACGTTTTCTTTTTTTGTTGAGAGGATTGCCTGGCTGTGTCATTTCCAGTGAGATAAATAAAGTTATATCCATCCATCAACCTAGCTCTCATCCATCTGTCTATCGATACTTTGATCATCTATCCATCCATCAACCTAGCTCTCATCCATCTGTCTATCGATACTTTGATCATCTATCCATCCATCGACCTAGCAATTATTTTGGTTTGATCCCCAAT
Organism: Lota lota; assembly: GCA_026745465.1. Taxonomy (NCBI): domain Eukaryota; kingdom Metazoa; phylum Chordata; class Actinopteri; order Gadiformes; family Lotidae; genus Lota; species Lota lota. Next base: position 99,562 of record JACYXH010000571.1, on the reverse strand, counting down.
GCCCAAAGCCAACCTGTAGGCATCCTTGAGCAAGGCACCTTAACCCATACCTGCTCCTTAATGACATGTATCTGAATTCACTGTAAGTCATGTTGGATAGAAGCCAAGATAAAGATAAATAACCAAATAAAAAACTTTTTAAAATAAAAAGTGATCCAATATTCAGATCAGGAATTAAGAAGCAAAAGAAGAGACTGTTTACCCTAACTTTTCCCGTCTCAAAAGTTGTATGATTGTGGTTTTTAAATGGTGTGTGCTCCAGTCGTCAAATATAAGCCAAGCTTAGAGGAAATTGCTTTGGGAATACGATGCATTAACCAAAGTCTAATACATCTGATTCCAATTCAATCACAAGCAATCAGATCCCACGAGGCTGAATGCTTATTGCCGTATCTGTCTGGTCCAGACCAGACAGATTTTGTGGGAATACTCCCAATTCAGAGTTTGGGGTGTAGAGCTTGAATACATTGGGGTCGGCAGGCAGACGTAATGCAATATAAGAGAAACACAAGGAGCAACGGCCAGGAGGCAGCTGTCAATGTCTGGCTGAGGGACTCTCTCTGGCTTCCCAGTCACATGCAAGGTCCTTCACTCGCTGCCAGGCTTTCCAATGGAGTGCCTTTGCTGACTGGCTGGCTGACTGACTTGATGGCTGACTGGCCAACAAAGTGGCTGAATGGCTAACTGACTGGCTGGCTGTTTGGCTGACTGACTGACCAACAAAGTGGCTGACTGGCTGGCTGTTTGGCTGACTGACTGACTGACCAACAAAGTGGCTGACTGATTTACTGACTGGCTGGCTGATTGACTGACTAGCTGGCTGACTGGGTACAGAGATTAGTGTGATGATTTAGTGACTAACTGATGACCTAACTGAGTAATTGACTGTCTATCTGCTTAAATGACTGATCGACAGACATATGGACACACACCCTCCCCCCAGTCATTTGCTCTGATATCATCAAGACTAACAAGAAGAAAACAAGTCTGTAGGACATGTACACACACACACACAAAAAAGGATCACATTCATAGCCTCCAGCCATTATTTCGAATGAGATAATCAGAGGTGATTAAGATGAACAAAGAGCTGCTCTATTTTGCCCTCTGTCAAGGAGGAGAGACACACACACACACACGCTAGACAAACCACAGCTAAATACATAACATATACACTTCATACACACACACACACACAAACACGCTAGACAAACCACAGCTAGGACACGGTACGCATATAACATATATACACAGCATATACAATTCATACACACACACACACTTCTTTCCAGTTTCGAGGCAACAGTGACAATGATGCTAATGACTCTCTCTCTCTCCCCCTCTCCATCCCTCCCCCTCTCTCCCTCTACTTTCCTCCCTCTCCCCCTCTCTTCCTCCCCCCCTCTCCGCCGTGGTGCTGTGAGATGAGGTCACATTCTGCCACTCTGCCGCCATCCCACCCCCAACCCCAACCCCCCCCCCCCCACCCATTACATCCACCCCCCCCCTCCCCCGACCCATTACATCCACTCACCCCACCTTCTGCTCCCCTCCCCTCATTACATCCATCCCCACGGTCCATCTTCCAACCCCACCCGTAGGGACTAATCTCTCTGATAATCCGTCTGAGAGCAGCGGACACCCTCCCCGCTGGGGTGTTAAACGACGGTTGTCAAGACCACTCGCCCCATTACCTCTCTCTCTGACCCCCCCCCCCCACCCCCCCATCCTCACCCCATTCCCCCCAGCCACCACCACCACCCCCCCCCCCCCCCCCCCCCCCCCCATCCTGTCCCCTCTAGCCCCACCTTCCTCACGCTAGCACCTTTCATTCGGACGTCATCTCCATGGGGGGTCAGATCACTTCAAAGACACCCCCCCCCCACCACTCAAACCCCATGGTGTGTGTGTGTGTGTGTGTGTGTGTGTGTGTGTGTGTGTGTGTGTGTGTGTGTGTGTGTGTGTGTGTGTGTGTGTGTGTGTGTGTGTGTGTGTGTGTGTGTGTGTGTGTGTGTGTGTGTGTGTGACTGAGGGTGCTGAGGGATTGGGGGTGATAAAGGTGGAGCCAGGTGATTTATGTATTTATTCACCTTCCAGGAAGATGCACGTGAATAAAGGTCAGGCTATTTTCCAGGTCAGTGGCCTGGTGTGCAACGAGATGACAGAAGCAGGAGGGAGCGAGGGAGGGAGCGAGAGAGAGCGAGAGAGCGAGAGAGAGAGAGAGAGAGAACGACAGAGCGAGAGCGAGAGAGAGAGAGCGAGAGAACGACAGAGCGAGAGCAAGAGAGCAAGAGAGAGTGAGACAGAGAGCGAGAGCGAGAGAGCGAGGGAGATTCACACTAAAGCCGCGGTGATGAGCACCGAGGCAGTTAGTGACGCATCCTCAGGTTCACGAGTGAAACCGGTGCACGTTGATGACAGCACACCACGGTCGTGTCAGAGTGTGCACGGCGACGCGCGACGGACACTACAGCCTGCCTTGGCCCACGCACCGGCCAGACGTCTACGTGCGTGTGAGCACGCGCAGTGCACGATGGCGCGAGCGTGCGTGCGTGCGTGCGTGCACGGTTAAGAGTGCGTGTCCAACCACAACCAGTGAGCACACACACGCATGGAAACACATGCGCATGCGTATGCCCTGTGCATGTACACGCACACACACACACACACACACACACAGGAACTCATTCCTCATATGTGCATGCAGACGCGGGCCGCCCTTGCTCGTGGACGTGTAAGTACGTGCGGTCGGCTGTGGTGGTTAATGAGTTTGAAAGGCCAAACGCCCCTCACAGAGATGAATGGGCGTCGGGAGGGGAGAGGCAGGGGGCGAAGGTTTCAGCGGCCCTGTAGGACACATATCCACCATCACATTCGTTACTGGCAGACACACGAGGGGAGGGGTCATCATCGTGTGTGTGTGTGTGTGTGTGTGTGTGTGTGTGTGTGTGTGTGTGTGTGTGTGTGTGTGTGTGTGTGTGTGTGTGTGTGTGTGTGTGTGTGTGTGTGTGTGTGTGTGTGTGTGTGTGTGTGTGTGTGTTTTTGGCACGCCAGGAAGCAGCACTTGTATTGTTTGTCTGTATGCAAATGAGGACTGTCTCTGTGACAGAGCAGAAAAATGAGGGACTGTGTATTACTACAAGAGCAAACACGAGTGTACTCACACACACACACACACACACACACACACACACACACACGGGCCTGTCTCTACGCACACAACACAGCACAACACACAGGGGAGAGATGAAAGTACACAAAACAAAACAGGAGATAAAAATGAAAATAAATTAGATCTTGGATGTCTGGGGGAACAATAACATAAATATCCTTTAACCTAAATGTTCTCCGAATCATGAAAAACGAGGGAGGGAGCGATCTGGTGATAGTGTGACATGTTTGGTGTGTTGGCTGTGTTTGCACAGTGCAGAGTGTCTGAGTCCCTCTGTGGCTTTGTGGAAGCAGGTCAGCTAGACCCCCGAGGGGCCGGACTAGCTGTGACACGGACCGGCTTGCTGAACAACCTTGGGTTAGACGGACGAGAGCTCCTGGTTTCAAACCCTCATCCCTTATTGTCCTCTATTCGTGGTAGGAGGAGCCACCCTCGGCCACTTGGACCAAAAAAACAACAACAACAATAAATAAATAAATAAACAAAGCTAAACAGATCACTTGGGGTTTTGTATTGAGCGGTTGGGGAGCAGGGCTTGGGGATTCATTCAATTGTAGTTTCAACAGTCATGTTGAATGTGTCGCTGTAACAACACACACACACACACACACACACACACACACACACACACACACACACACACACACACACACACACACACACACACACACACACACACACACACACACACACACACACACACACACACACACACACACACACACACACACAGTTTGACAAGGCAGAGCTGACACGAAAAAATACCATTACGTGACTTCTTCTCTCTAAAGGCCTGGCCAAACGATCTCAGAGCCGGAGCACCGTTCAGACCTAATGAGTTGAGCGCCGACGCACCGCAGCCGAGATGAGCAGTGGGGAGACTCAGGGGAGGGAAGAGAGTGAGGGTCAGCGCTGAACATGGAGGCGGACAGGTGTGAACGCCTGTCCGTGTTCCTTGTTCACACATCCGCGAGCGTGCGTACACGGCAGGAGTACGCCGAGTGTGGTGAGGGAGAGCGGAAAAGCAAAGTTTAACAGGGTCGGTGAACACAAAGCTATTCTCAGAGGCACGTTTAGAACACGGAACCCGTGAGCGTGTTCCGAACACGCGGAACCCGTGAGCGTGTTCGGAAGTCCGCAGGCGCTCAAAACACAGTTGGGTTCAGTGAAGTCCGCTGTGCTCGAGGTAAATAGGAGCCTTGCATAACCAGAGACCTGACCTTTTTAGAGGAGACACATTTACATGTGTAACCCGGCAAATCCTGAATGCGCTTTGACACCGGGACACCGGAACCCCAAAGACAGGCGTTTCTGTGAAACGTACGATGACGATATTACACGCCTTGAAACGCGAAAGGACGGACCCTCTACACCGCCATCACTCCTGAACATCCCCACGAATAAACATCTTGCGGTGCTTTACGCGCAGATGGGAAATGCTTCACATCCACATTCTAGTAAAGCGTGAGGTGAACTGGAATCACCAAGCATATGCCCCTCGTGAAGCAAATCAGTAGACCTGCTTCATATACGTAGATGTATTGCCATGGGTCTTTATGGACAATGAAAACCATATACCGCAGTCGGGAATCAAACCTGTGGCCGCGCTAAGGCGTGTTGCCTAGATGGGTAGCGCACTAGTGGGTTGAGTGTTGCACGCCTGCAGCATCAGGCGTCGCACACGGCGCCAAAAGAGGGCAGGAAGTCGATTTATCTCGAATGACGGTTGAATTGAAACTAATTAAAAACGAGAGAAAGATGCCCCTGTCACACATTAGGATTAGGAAAAGCAATCAGCGGCTACACGGTGCTAAAGTCTAATGTCGACTTAAACACTCTTTAATGTTGTATTTATTTTTGTCTAACCGACATATCGATGAAAAATGCGTCATTTCATGAATGGACTACAAAGGCTCAATTTGAAATACTGCTGAAACTTTCAGATTGTTTGCAAAAGTCCACCATAACGTTTATGGTAATTATTGTCCTACATTTCCAGTCACCCACAAGAAGGGCACTGAGCTCTCGTGCACACACACACACACACACACACACACACACACACACACACACACACACACACACACACACACACACACACACACACACACACACACACACACACACACACACACACAGCCCAGCCGAGCTCAAAGTGACATTTTATTATTAATTCATCATCTCGCAGTACATTTAAAACCTGCATCCATGCAGCTCTCCTGCGTGCTACACCTGCATACGCAAGCAAACCAAACACACAGTTAATAAATGTACACTAGCACACTCAAGCATATACACGCACACACACACCGACACAAGTGCACTTGAAATACACACACTTACACCAGTAGCAAGCACACACACTATTCTTGTGGAGGCATCAGCAATTGCCGAAGAGAGAGAGAGAAAACGATGGCTAGAGAGACACAGAGAGAGAGAGACCCAACCACAAAGCATTCGCTCTCACAAACACACACAATCGTTCAGTCCGTCAGGTGTGTGTGTGTGTGTGTGTGTGTGTGTGTGTGTGTGTGTGTGTGTGTGTGTGTGTGTGTGTGTGTGTGTGTGTGTGTGTGTGTGTGTGTGTGTGTGTGTGTGTGTGTGTGTGTGTGTGTGTGTGTGTGTGTGTGTGTGTGTGTGGTGACAGAGTGGGAGGTTAAGTAAGGATGTGGTGGAGGCTGTTCACATTCATTTCGTGTCACACACACCAGGCGCCGTGCAAAGTCACTGTGACAGCATACAATTCCCCCTGGTGCTGTGGCTCTCCCCATGCCTCTGATTCTGCCTTCGGTCATGGCTTTGCAGTTCACACTTTCCCCTTATGCCGGAGCTTTCTGGTTCCAATTACTATTTAGCTGTTTCACGGACGCTTCTAGGAAAAACGACATGACACATACATGACATTAAGGAGCAGGTAGGGGTTAGGGCATCTTGCTCACAGGTTAAACTGTGGATATGGAGGGGTTTGAACCCAGAACCTTCGGCGGGGAGTCAGACACCCTGACCACTAGACTACATGGACCCCCACCTACCCAGCCTTGGGTCTATCTTTGTAATCGACTTTATAATCGGTTCCCCTCTTCCACCGCCAGCGAAACATCTGTTTGAAATTCATTGTTGTCTATTTTCTGTAGGAACGCTAAAGAGATTTGGCTGCCTTGAGATGCAGCGTAGGATAGTACAATGTAGTGAGTACATGGTGGAGGCCCAAAGGCTCTGGATTCACCACATTCGCTCATGTCCCAAGGAAAGTACCTCTCTCTCACCTGTATCAGTCAAACCACTTAAACATCCAAAGCGGGTCTGCTAAATGACTAAACCGTTGAAAATATTAAGTATTATATGTGAAGAGTAACCCATATTCTGTATTCCACCCAGGAAGGTTAAAAGCAGAATATGTAATGTCTTCTGACCATTCTTTTTTTATCGAAACCTTTTTGTGCTAAAATCTCTTCAGATCCCCTTGGGTTGGAGAAACGGGTCCTGCTCTACAAGATAAGTGAGTCCACCTCCCCCACCTCCTCTCCTCCTCCCCTTGTTCCTCAACCTTCTCACCTCGTCCCAACGCTATTCCTCTCTGTCACGGTGACAGCGTCCCTGAGTGCTCTGAAGGGTGAAAATGTCCCCAGAAACCACAACTGCCAACTTCACAAATCACTCTGACCTTTCACACAGACGCACACACACACACACACACACACACACACACACACACACACACACACACACACACACACACACACACACACACACACACACACACACACACACACACACACACACACACTCACAAATCCAAGTCTGTCCTTGCTAGCCAAGAGAGCATTTATAGTTGGCAGTGGAATGAGTACAAGCCTCCATCAATCTCAGACAATTAGTCCTCATTTTCAGTTTAGAGAGCAAGTCCAGTGCATGCTGGGAGTATTTGTGTCTCCCCCCCCTCCCCCTCTCCCCCAGAAAGACTTAAACATTATAAAAAGATTGGAAAGAGAATTTTGAATGTGTCATATAGGAGTACAACTTTTCAATAGAAATGTAAAAAACAAATTGTCTCAGTAATGTATTGCACGGCTTTATGTATGGATACGCACGTTGCACATCTGCTGGGTTAATGTGATCCCGGTATTTATGGTCCCAATGAACTGAAATCTACATTTTAGTCATTAAGTCATATATCACATCCTAGAATATATTTTGAATGCATTTCATCAAACGTACCGGCAAAAATCAATACATTCAGTCAAGCTCTGCATGGTGAGTAGCTGCACTATTCGACCACTGTCTGATAGGTAAAGATAACATAGAAGTCCAGATAAACATAGAGGCCAAATAACGTACGGGTGGGGAGGATTCATATTACAGATACCATGAAAAACCAAGAATGATATTTGTAGAACTATTACCATTTTGTGCCATTTAAGAACACGTTTTCATCCAAAGCAATGTACAGTGAATTCGGAGCCATGTCATTAAGGAGCAGGTAGGGTTTAGGGGGCATCTTGCTCTAGGATGCCTACAAGTAGACTGAGGACATTGAGGATTGAACTACCAAAACCTTTTTGCTGGGGAATTAAACAGCCTAGACTAGATTCACTACACTACTATCCTGCCCCAAAATCTTTAAAAAAACAACAACTTTACAACAAGACTCTTTTAAAGGAGTACTTTAACAACAAAACAGAGCTAGCTTTTCTTCCCTCCCTTATATTATTCCACCATGATCTATAAGCGAGCCGTAGACCTGTGTGATATATAAGCGACACGGTTGGACTGTGCCTGCAGGAGTAAGCGTTCTTGGGGCTGAGGTAAACTATAGGCTGCCTTGCACCTGCTTAGCGCATCGCTCAGTCAAGTAATGGCAGCAGGCAAACACCAGACTATTCACAAAGCTGGGCCAATACCAAGGTCCTCACAATGACAGTAAAACACACACACACACACACACACACACACACAGGCATGCACACGCACACCAAAAACAGAAGGAAAATAAACACACGCACACAGGCATGCACACGCACACCAAAAACAGAAGGAAAATAAAACACACGCACAGACACTCAACACACACACACACACACACACACACACAGTAAACACAAACAAAACACACACTCCAGTAAAAACACACACAGTAAACGCACAGACACACAAGCCACGCTGCAGTTTCTGAAACTCTCCCTATCCGCCTCTCGCTCAATCATTCTACCTCTCCCGCTTTTCTCCCTCTCTCCTGCTCTGTAAAAAAAAAGGATGGATGCAGTGGGCAGGAGAGAGGGAGGGAGGGAGGGAGGAAAGGGTAGAGGAAGTAAATGAGATCCCAATGAGATGCCAAGGTGTGTTAGTGGTGAGGCGCTCGGAATGAGAAAACGGCCTGAAGGGAAGAGAGCAGCTCAATTGAGTCTGAGCACTGTGTGTGTGTACATTGAAAGTGTGTGTGTGTGTACATTTAAGGTGTGTGTGTCCTCCTCCCCAATCGTGTGGGTATACATTTAAGGTGTGTGTGTGTGTGTGTGTGTGTGTGTGTGTGTGTGTGTGTGTGTGTGTGTGTGTGTGTGTGTGTGTGTGTGTGTGTGTGTGTGTGTGTGTGTGTGTGTGTGTGTGTGTGTGTGTGTGTGTGTGTGTGTGTATGTCCTCCTCCCAAATCGCATTAGTGCTCGCTAACGGTTACCATGTGAGATGCATAGCAATCGCTTGGCGAGGGGAGGAAGATGAAGAGGAGTAGAGAAGGGGAAGAGAGGAGAGAACAAAGAGGGAGGGGAAACAGGATACAAAAGGAGAGGAACACTGAGGAAGAGGAGAGTGAAGAAAGGAAGGAAGGAGGAAAGTACAAGTTGTTTGTGTTTGACAGTAAATAAAGGCGATGAGAGGATGAATAGGGAGCAGAAGGGGGGAGAGAACAGCTGTTGGAGAGGGAGGTGGAGAGGAGGCCGGAGGGGGAAGGAGGAGAGGAGTGGAGAAATGTCAAAAGAAAGAAAAGGCACAAGAAATGGAGAGAGAGCAGGGACTGGAAGAGAGAATAAGCAAGGGAGGAAAAGGGAATGTGAGGAGGGCGAAGGAAGAGCAAGCAAGCATAACGCACATTAAAAGGGTGTTCTCCGGCTAACAAAGAGCCATCCCGCTAAATGCTCTATGCTACATTAGGACACGCGGCAGCGCGGCGAACAAGGAACTCGACAAAAGCAACTAACACACACGCTACATAATTAATGTAGCACGTGAAGATTAAAGCATGTGAAGATTAAAACACGTTACGGAACATGGGGGGGGGGGGGGGGGGGGGGGGGGGGGGGGGGGGGGGGGGGGGGGAGTAGCAAGGAAACAATAAAATTCCAAAGCACTTGACAACATTCCAAAACATTCTGAACCATTTGAGAACAGTCCAAAACACTGTACAGTGTTCTTGTGATCAAGGATGAGCACGGGAAACAGAAGATAACGCAGATTCAGTTTCTGTACAGTAAATGGTACAGCCATGACTGTGTACAGGCATACAATATTTACCGTTAGAGCAATTACTTAGTGAGCAGTGGCCAACGCTCTACAGTTGAAACAGGACAAGTGAAAATAAAAAAAATGATCATTGGATCACAGAACACTTCAAACAGTGAGCCAAGGCCTGGCGCAGTCAGAAACACACATTGCTTCCATGGCACAGTCCACCTCACAGCACAATAGATACCTCTCCAGGATCACAGCCTGAGACCTACCTAAGTGCCAGACTCTCTCTGTGTGTGTGTGTGTGTGTGTGTGTGTGTGTGTGTGTGTGTGTGTGTGTGTGTGTGTGTGTGTGTGTGTGTGTGTGTGTGTGTGTGTGTGTGTGTGTGTGTGTGTGTGTGTGTGTGTGTGTGTGTGTGTGTGTCCCCTGCGGCAGTGACATATACCATACACGCAACTCCGGACGCATGCATCCTTGCATGCGTGTGAGTGCGTTGGCATGCGACCGCGAGCGCATTATGAATTGAACTTGTGGTGTCACTTGGGTGCGCGCACGCATGGCCTTGAATTGCGCGTGTCTCTGGTGTGCGTGTGGTGTGTGTATGGTGTGTGCGTGATGTGTGTCAGTGTGTCATGCAAGGCTGTGCCTAAACCATTTCCTTTACCAAGAATAACCAAGCCCTCTGCCAGTCACAACTCATGATGATGATGATGAATCATGATGATGAGGATAATGATGATGACGACTGAGATTACGGTGGCGTGTCGATGACAATTTAGTTTCAATTTAGTGTGTTTATTTGCGTGCGTGCGTGTTCGGTCCAAAAGCACATAAACCCTTGGGTGATGAGTGATCCCTTCCATTATGATGGTTACAGTCAACTATTCAGCCCGGAGAGGCTGCTGTAATCATCACCCTGGACCGAAAGTGACGGACGCATTAAAACTACAGCAACAAAAAGCAGCGGGCTTTGCGTCACCTCGTATGTCACAGGCCACTACGTTGATTCGGTATTGATTAGATTCTAAAGACAACGGGGGTGCCGCTGGCTGCGAGGGATATGAGGAGGATAAATATGATAGTAGGTGCAGTTTAACCCATTCTAGACCGGAGTAGGGACAGACAGACGGGGCTCTCGCCGCTTTCCACTGCGTTGATGAGTGAAGGTGTACGGCGGCGGGACAAAGAGGCAGAACCAGTTGCGCATTGAATTGGGGACCCGAAAAAATGAAATGCACACTTGAGATTAGTCTACATCTCATTTACAAATGGCCATGCTCACTGACAAAAAAAAAAGAAGCAGGTTTAGTTTGGAGTAGGTTGTTTCCAAAACATAGCTTCGTAGTAAATGAGATTGGTGACTATTTTTAAATTAAGTGCTCCGTCCATGGAGTTAGTAAAACGTTACTGTTTCATAAAACAAAGTTTAACAGTCAAATCGTTTTTTGCATGTTTTGGACCAGACATTTATTGTTGATTTAAATCGCTGTAGAGCCTACTTAAGGTTTTAGGATAAATTACATCCCATCCCCATGCGTTTGACGCTCAGCGGCGGCAGCGACACAAACATGACGTTTTAGTCAAATTATTTTTGGTCGTTTATCAGAAATATTAAATAACCCATCGTTAATGTCTCAATAGTTGTTGTTGTTGTTGTTGTTATAAGATTATTTTAACACAAACGCGTGCAGCTTTGTCAAGCGTTACGCGTCTCCGTTCATGTGTCCCTCTCCACGAGTGACAATTATCATTCTGTTTAAAAAAAGAAATACAAGTTTTGGAGTCCAATCCAAAATTCCCCTTTTCGACCTCAAACTAACAACAACAAAAAAACCAATCATTTGACACGCAGAAAACCGCTCTCCACCCGCCACGGATATTTCCCGTGGGCTGTTTGGGCAACGAATCAACACCTGAAGGCAAGCAGATGCACATACCTTCTTCTCCGTGACAGTGCTCCGCCGCGCTTATCAATAATATCCAAAGCACCGATGCGAGGGTTTTAGGAAGATCCATGTTTGTCTGAGCAGCTCCGCGGCTCTCTTGTCATCGCTCTCCAATCCCGCGCGAGACGCACCGCAGCAGCAGCAGCAGAGTCAACTACCGCGAAGTACTGCACGAGACACACAGACACGCGGCGTATTTGATATTGGGGTTGGGGGGGGGGGGGGGGGGGGGGGGGGGGGGGGGGAGGGGGGGGGGGTGAGGACTTTTTTTTTTTTTTACCGGATCACGGATTGGCGTGCCGCGTGTGTGTATGTGTGTGTGTGTGAAGCTGAGTCTCCAAGATGGTCGACCTATCACAAGCAAGTGTCGACCTTGACTCTCCAGAGTCCGCACCAGGTGTTTTCAGCGGCGGAATCAGTCGCGCGGTGGTGCGTGCGTGTGTGGTGCGTGTGCATGTGTGTGTGGAGCTGAAGCGTCTGCAGGAGAGTGAGCGCGTGGGAGCCT
>JACYXH010000571.1:67500-82500 GCA_026745465.1 Lota lota | reverse complement strand
ATTTAAGCAACAGTAGATGTTGACCTGTTGAAGCTTCTGATCTGTACTGAGAGCGAGAGCGAGAGCGAGAGCGAGAGCGAGAGCGAGAGCGATATAAAGACGGTAAGCAAGCCAGGGATTTGTATAGGTTCTTTATCAAATCATTTGCACCACAACCACAACCACAACCCTCCCTCATTTTATAATGTATATTAAACACCGGCCTGTGCCCAGGAAAGAGAGAGAGCGAGCGAGCGAGCGAGACGGAGAGCGAGAGGGACAGAGGGCACAGATAGTAAAACAGCCACATTGTTATTAGGGGCCGAGGTGGACCGCTCTGACTGAGCCAATGTGTCATTCTGAAGATAAGAATAGGTAAACAGGGACCTCGTCTTCTCCAGACTTCCCACCAGATTCCACCCCACTCCCGCCCATCTCCCCCCAGCCCCAGCGTGGGTGTCCCGATGTGGGCAGGGGATCTGATATCCAAGACCCGTACTCCCACACTCTGGATCTCTGAGCTTCGGCGTAGTGGTGAGTTTTCAAATATCACCGTGGATACGGTGTCATGGGGCAGGATTAACGTGTTTGAAAGCAAGCTATGCTTTCATATTTAAATCTGTGCTTGTGTGTGAGTGGGTTGTGTTTGTGTATGTGTGTGGTTTTACTATGTTGTGTGTGTGTGTACTGCGTAAGTCTATGTCTGTGCGTGTGTATGTGTTTATGTGTGTGTGTGAATTTGAGTTCTGTGTGTGTGTCTGTGCGTATGTGATTTATATATTTTAGGTGTGAGTGTGCTCTGTGTGTATGAATATGTGTGAGTGAGAGTGTGTGTGTGTGTGTGTGTGTGTGTGTGTGTGTGTGTGTGTGTGTGTGTGAGATCCATGCGTGTGTCTGTGCATATGTGATTTCTATCTTTTATGTGTGTGTGAGTGTGTTCTGTGTGTGTGTGTGTTCTGTGTGTGTGTGTGTGTGTGTGTCTGTGTCTGTGTGTGTGTGTTCTGTGTGTGTGTATGTGTCTGTGTGTGTGTGTGTGTGTGTGTGTGTGTGTGTGTGTGTGTGTGTGTGTGTGTGTGTGTGTGTGTGTGTGTGTCCATGCAGCAGCAGGGGTTCCAGACCAGTTTATCAGCTGCTGAATAAAGTCGGAGCAAGGCGATGGAAGATTAGGGAACGCCACTGTTTCCAATTTCTCCAGCCACCTTCAGATGTCCCAGGAAATGGAACAACTGTGAGTATTCTCCTCTTTCTCCTCTAGTCTCCTTCTTTTCTAACGTTATCCGTCTCTCTCTCCTCCAGGTGTTTATTCTCCTTCTCTCCCTCTCATCTTTTTGCCGTCTCCTTTCTGCATCTTATTCCAGTCTGGTGTCTCAATCCGCCTCGGATGGGCCCACATTTTGTCCGGCTTTGAAGTTCAAATCCAGAACATTGTACGTTATTGTGTGTTTTTTTACGGCCAGCGTCCAGATTTCATCCTCGAAATGATAAACAAGGTGTTACAGGCTTTTCAAAGTGTTACTTTTTGTAGAGTTGGTTTTCCAATCATACTGCTTTTCCTCAGGAGTCTTTTGTTCGACTAAAGAAATTCTCGCAAACACACCATGCACTGGTGAAATTTTGGCAAAGATTGAGCAAAAAAGTAAAAAAATACACAAAAAAAATTACAATAATCGAACTTGTTAAACAATGTGAAATTTAAGAATTTCCAGTTTCAGTGGACAAACTAGAAGTGGATAAAACACTTTGTATCGCACACAGTATGAAACATTCTGAAAGAGATAGCGCCGTTCACCAGAAATTTATTTTCAACCATGCATGTTGGCTTGCTAGTCCACAGGGGAGGTCAATGGATCATTTGAACATTAGCATTTACAGAAAACAAATGGTGGTGCGCTAGCAGTCAGCACTGGAAAACCAACTCTTCATGTGCGAAGTGGGAACCGATGACACTCCCCAAGTTTGAATTCTTTGACTTATATTGGCAAGCACTCGAAACACGAATCCCAGTACGACATCTGAGAGTAAAAGCCCTGCAGACCTGAGGCGCTGTGTGTTACTACGGCAACCTTTTGCCGCCTTTTAGGGGAAATGTAGTTCTGATTTTTGGCTGAATTGAAAGAGGGCGAGAGAGCGTGCACAATCACACAGAAACCAAAAGGGAAAAGACAGGAGAAATTGAGAGAAAGAGATAGAGATATGTGTTTAGGGAAAGAGGGAGAGAGAGGTAGGCTGAGAGGGAGAGACAGAAAGAAACAGACAGAGAGAGGAGAGAGAGAGGCAGATAAAGGGAGGATGAGAGAGAGGCAGATTGAGGGACAGAGGGAGGGAAAGGTAGACTGAGAGGGATAGAAAGAGGGAGATGGATAGAGAGTGGGATGGAACAATCAACAGAGGGAGAGAAGGAGAAAGAGAGCCTCAGGGCGAGAGTCGGAGAGGGAAAACGAAGAGTGAGTAGGAGAGAGACGGTTGAGGGAAAGAGGGAGAGAGAGGTAATCTCTGAGAGGAAAGAAAGAGAGAGAGAGAGAGTAGTAGTGGGATGTTGAAAAATGAGTTGATTTGACAGCAGGGGCTGAATGTCACCTGAGACGCCGGTGAGAATTCATCATGAGAGACGGCGCTGCTTGATGACATCATGGTGTCATTACACCATCGATTGTCCTAGTGTCCGCTTCCCCTGAGCAACTAGTGACAACAACACGCAACAGGCAGACAGACAGACAAACAGACAGGCAGGCAGAAAGACAGGCAGAAAGACAGGCAGAAAGACAGGCAGACAGACACACAGACGGACAGACAGACACATAGACAGAAATACAAACAGACAGACAGACAGGTAGAAAGACAGGCAGACAGACAGACACATAACAGACGGCCAGACGGCCAGACAGACAGACAGACAGACAGACAGAAAGCCAGACAGGCAGAAAAACAGACAGACAGGCAGACAGGCAGGCAGACAGACAGAAAAACAGACAGACAGGCAGACATGCAGACAGACAGACAGAAAGCCAGTGGGACAGTCAGACAGACAGACAAACAGTAAATTGAGCGAGTTGAATTTCTAAAAGCCAGCATGAATGCATCCCAGACGGTACACCTCTAGTTCCATAGTTCAGTGTCGCTCCATGCGTCTGAAAACGCTGAACGCATGCGGAGCACGCTGTGTAATTAAGCCGCAGCCCTGTGCCAGCAACAGGGCATCCACATCAGCCTCCTCGCACAACACACTGGATGCTGTAGCAACTTCACTGCTAATGCAATTAAGAGATGTTACTGGCTGTTCGCCGTTGCCATGGAGACAAAGAGAATCGGTTCTTCAGCCACCTACAGTGCGGCCAATTACAAACACACCGTGCGCATGTTCCATGTAGGCAACACACACACAGGTAAACACACACACACACACACACACACACACATACACATACACACAAAAACACACGAACACACCCACATCAAGCAAAGCAGCACTCAAAAAACCCCTTGTTCTGTAATTAAGTGTTTTTACTCTGCCAACACATTACACTAACATATTCTCAGCGTTGAAGATTTTCATTCAGATCTTTCGCTAATCCATGTCAATCAAATCAAGAGGACGGTAATATTTCACGCAGAGTTTGAATTGTGTCCTTCCTTTATACACGTAGGAAGTCATTAAGCTCCATTGTTGAAGAGGTGCCGTCAAACGGGGGCTTTGAATGAACAAAAGTTTCTTTCTTAAATCTCTGTGAAGCAAAGCGGAAAAGAGGTGGTGGTGTCGGTGGTGGTGGAGGTGGTAGTGGAGGTGGTGATGGAGGTGGAGGTGGTGATGGTGGTGTTGGTGATGGTGGTGGTGAGAGAGAGGGAGAATTAAAGGTTAGAGTAGAACTAACTTCCTAATGAAGTCTTATTGTGCTCCCATTATGTCTGTCGAACCGTGTCCATCGCTGTTTACACCTGAGCTCCACACCATGAGTCGTCTTTGAATTGCTTTGAAAATCGGTTCTCTCTCTCTCTCTCTCTCTCTCTCTCTCTCTCTCTCTCTCTCTCTCTCTCTCTCTCTCTCTCTCTCTCTCTCTCTCTCTCTCTCTCTCTCTCTCTCTCTCTCTCTCTCTCTCTCTCTCTCTCTCTCTCTCTCTCTCTCCCTCCCTCCCTCCCTCCCTCCCTCCCTCCCTCCCTCCCTCCCTCCCTCCCTCCCTCCCTCCCTCCCTCCCTCTCTCTCTCTCTCTCTCCCTCTCTCCCTCTCTCCCCCTCCCCCTCCCCCTAAGTAAAACAGGATATGGATGCGTCAGGCAGCGGTAGGCCTTCTAAACTGTCGCCATCTCGGCGGCGGCGCCTCAGTCCCAGAGCCGTCTGGAATCAATAAGCCCGTTTGGATCGGGACTTCCTGCGACAGCGTGGTCTTTGGTTCGCCATTGTCTGGAGGCTTACGGGACACCAGAACACATTTTCCCCTGTCCCAGACCACTCAGAGAGAGATAGAGACAGAGAGAGAGAGGGGGGGAGAACCGCCCGGAGGTAGATCACAGACGATAGTCTAGCTACAGACATGGCTTTAAAGGAAAAAGCCATTCCAACCACACAGCAACCTCAAATCAACTCTCAATTTCTCTGCACTTTCCTGTCAACCTCTTTTTTGATTACCTGAACCACTCCATATATATCTTGTATATATATATATCTATCTATATATATATCCATTTTCTGATTGATCTCTTATATAGGCCCAGTAAATATGGATTGTGGTGGACAACAATGTGTGAATGTGCAGAGTGTATGTGCTGTCACGCTTCACATACATCCAGTTTTTATAGGCCTCCTCCATTTTCTGGTCAGACTCTAAACCTTGGCTGTTAAATGATAGCATATATATATACATATATATATATACACATATATATATATATATATATATATATATATATATATATATATATATATACTGTATATATATATATATATATACTCATATTGTTTTTCTCTCTGTATATATGTTGGTTTTATCGGCTCTGTTCGTCCAAATGAAAACACGGATGGACGATGGAACTAGATTGACAAATGTGTTTCTTTCAGATTCTTCTTAAGGGACCGTGTGAAAGTCACCTCTTAAAATAGTGGCGGAGGGACTGCGATCGAACAGAAGCGAACTGTTTATTTACAGAGCACCTAAATCATCCGGTCTCTCGCCACACCATGTATGTGAAGAATAGACGCACCTCGTTTGGTCGACAGCAGTAGGAAAGTACAGGACGTTAAGATGTTTCGTGCCAAAGTAACAAACCAAACTAAAAATGGATTCCCTGGCTTCAGCGTATTTCGGGACATCAGCAAACACAATGGAAGCGAAATATAATTGGCGTTTAAAACCCTAACGTTTGTCGGTAGCCTGGCACAGTTCATTGTAAATGAAGACAGACGCTTTGAGTTTATTCGTTTTTGATTGGATTTTATTTTTGTGCAATTCAATCCCGTATTTGAAATTAGTGTCTGATGTGGCCGCTTTTAGGCCTTTGAGTTCTTTGGTTTTTTGCACGACTTTAGTTGCAAACTTGAGCGCAGGACGTAAGTGAAGGCGAAAGGAGATGAACGAAGTTTGACACAACTGTTCGATGACGGGTCGCAAACCAAGCACGTCCATCTTGTGTTTGAGGAAACACAGTCACACAAAAAAAACAGTGGTTTGGCGATTTGCGTCAACCTTTATAATTAGACTCAAACATGCTGCTGGCACGCACACACACACACACACACACACACGCACACACACGCGCACACACACACACACACACACACACGCACATACACACACACACACACAAACAAGCACATACACACAAACAAGCACATGCATACATTAAGAGACACAAATGTACACACACAGTGGGGGACCCCACTGAGCATGTGCAGTATTATCCTGCGTCTTTGGTAAGTGCTATTTTGTTGTTATTCAGCCACCAACTATTCCCATCTTTGTCTATCGAATCATCTTTGTATTACTTTTCATCTCTCTTTTCTTAGCCTCTCTCCCTCTCACTTGCCCTCTCTTTCTCTTTGTACTCCCCCTGTCAATCCCAGAGAGCGTGAGAGATGACATCTTCACATCTTTTCCCCTTTCTGTCATTCAGTCTCTTCATTAACCCTTTCTTATGCTCTCTCTCTCTCTCTCTCTCTCTCTCTCTCTCTCTCTCTCTCTCTCTCTCTCTCTCTCTCTCTCTCTCTCTCTCTCTCTCTCTCTCTCTCTCTCCTCTCTCTCTCGTCTCTCCTCTCTCTCTCTCTCTCTCTCTCTCTCTCTCTCTCTTCAGTTTCCCAGCAGCACACTTATGGCAGGTAAACTAGTTATCATTACTTGTACGTGTGTGCATGCATGCTCGTGTGTCTTTGTGTGTGGTGTGATTGTGTCATGTGGTGAGAAAACACATTTATCAACACATGTAACCTCTAATTCATCACCCTGTATCTGAACACGTTTACGTGTGTGTGTGTGTGTGTGTGTGTGTGTGTGTGTGTGTGTGTGTGTGTGTGTGGCGTGCGTGCGCGTGTTTGATGGTTATTGATTTAACCTGCTCGGCTCTATTTTCTCGGAGCGTGTTCCACAGCATCAAGGTGTAGCCTGCATGTTCTAATAATGGATTCCCAGGGGGAGTGTGTGTGTATTTGTGGGGGTGGGGGTGGGTGTGTATGGGGGGGGGGGGGGTCCCATGTCCTAGTACTTTCATGACCTGGATTAATAAGGATGAGGACACAAAGACACGACAAGAGGAGAGGAGAGGAGAGGAGAGGAGAGGAGAGGGAGAGGAGAGGAGAGGATGGGGAGGAGAGAGGAGAGGAGAGGAGAGGGGAGGGAGGAGAGGAGAGGAGAGGAGAGGATGGGGAGAAGAGAGGATAGGATAGGAGAGGGGAGGGTGAGACTCCGGTGATATGGAGTGGGTGTGGCAGGAGCAGGTATGTGGAAGTGGAGAATAAAATAAACAATTAGGATGAGGATTTGCAAGACAGAAGGCAGAAAAGAAGAACAGAACAGAAGAAAGGCAATACACCAAAGCAGTCATCACAACAAAGCTAGATGCTTAGCATCGCTAGTAGCATGACAAAGACAGGAAAGACAATGTTTCTCCATTACCAAATGTTCCTCATTTTCTAAAGGTCTCCTCTTGCCTACAAACCTGGCTGGACCTGCTGGGCGACATCATACTTAAGCAAATGAGAGTGGAAAGGTCTGCCGTATTGTTCTAAGGAGACGGCTATTCTTGCATGGCCCTCATAAGCATGAAAGTCCATGTGGTTATGCATGAAATGCACCAAAGTAACAAGGCTGATACCTGATTGGAGGACGGCTTGCGGGGCCACAGATCTGTGGAGGTGCCACACCTTTTTGGAATGTTGTGATTTAAAAACCGATTCTGTATTCACACGCTTAACCTTACATTAGCATGATAGTGTATAAACACACACACACACAACACACACACAAATACTGAAACTCACAAGCACACACCACACGCACACACTCACACACACAAACACATACTCATATCCTCAAACTCACAAACACACACACACATGCACAGACACACACACACACACACACACATACATTCACATACCCATACACATACTCCACATAAGCACACAAAGATCACATTTCCTGGATCAAAAATACAAGTTTAGCTTTTAATTAACTATTTAATAACTAATTCTATTTTTAAACTAACCAATAATATAAGTATATGTGCCAAGGGTCCTGCATGGAGAAAACCATTAATGAGTTTACTTTATATTAGTTGTTTTTCTGTGAGGTTGATGGCTTTTGTTCTTTTAGTTTAAAAGGTTTTTGTGTTTGTCGAACCCTCAGCAAACGCACCATGATCAGAAGATCAAAGCACTTGAAAAGTTAGTTTTGGAGAATATCCAACCTGATATTTATTCTGTTTAATGGATTCAATGCGATCCAATAACAAAAGTATTGAAATGTGTAACCGTGCCTTCAATGACCTATTGTTAGTATTATGAGCTTCACCCATGTTGAGACTTTTCTTCTGACAAAAGTACTTATTGTAAGTCGCGTTGGATAAAAGCGTCTGCTAAATGCCCTAAATGTAAAATGTAAATGTTCTAAGGCTCTACTTCTGTCAAATAAGAAGCCTTGTTGGTTTTCTGCTCCTGTCCAATGGGAAGCCCTGTTAGAAGCAGATGTCCCGCCGTGGAGGGAGGGCTGACCTCACGGGGGAACAGCCTGAGTCAAACTGACCAACTGGACGAGGATCTCTCCCAGAGCCCCACTGATACAGGCTGGCTGGTGTCAGCACTTTATATACACACACACACGCACACATGCACACACACACATATGCACGCACACACACACACACACACACACGCATCCACACACATGCATGCATGTGGAGACACACACACACACACACACACACACACAAGGAACAAACAAGCACATGCATACAACAGCTATAGATAAGCATTCCTCTCCTCCAATCTCCCCCTTCCCTGTTCTCCCCAATCCTCCCATTCTCCTCCCCTCTCCTCCCTCCCTCCTCCCCTCTCTTCCCTCCCTCCCTCCCTCCTCCCCTCTCCTTCCACCCTCCTCCTCTCACCCAAGGCCCAGGTCATGAATCTCTTTCTCCCAGCCCACTGGACAGTGATGGAGAGGAGGGGGGGAGACGGGGAACATGAACACGGGAGCGTGGGTCACCGGCTCTAATGTGATTTGTCACTCCCCCCCCCCCCCCCCCCCCCCCCCCCCCCCTCGCCGCAGCACGCCATTCAGCGCACGCCGAGACTGATGTGGTTAGGGGAATGAGAGCGGGGGGGCTGGTGTCCATTCAGATGGGGCCAGGCGATAGGGGAGGGCGAGGAGGGGGGAGGAGGGGGGAGGCATGGACAGGAAGTGTTAGGACAATCTGTCACGCCGTCGCCATCGTGGAGGACCGGAGACTAGCGGTGGCTGAGGTCACGTGACTCGACGGGGGGGCCAATGAGAGAAGAGTCTTCCTTTGTTTTAATCTGGATGAGAGTGGATGGATAAAGAGAGATGGATGATGGATGGCTAGAGATAGAGATTGTATTATTTTGTCGCTATCCATCCATTCGGCTCTCGCTCTCTGCCTCTATCTCTGAAATAATAAATACAAGACATATGGGTTATTCATCCATCTAATCAGGTGAATCATCTATCTATCCATCTATCTATCATTCATCTATCCATGTATCCATCTATATATATATATATATCTCTCCATCCATCAATCTATCCATCAATCAATCTATCTATCATCCATCCATCCATCTATCCATGTTCCATCCATCCATCTATCTCTCCATTCTTCTATTCTATTAAATGCATGCACCTGACCACAGGAAGGGAAGCGTAGAGGGGAGTTAAACTGTTGAAAGTCTCCCAGCTGTATTTATGAGCCCAGAGCAGTGCGAACAGAAGCTAACTAGCATTAATTAGCCACTTATTAGCATCACTTCATGTTTTAACGGCCTGGCAGAGCTAGGCGCCTGCAGGATCGTCTCTCTCCTGAGTGATGAGGTTCGGTCAGTTAGCCGGTGTTAGTGATGCTCAAGGACCGCTGGGGAAAAGGGCTTTCAGTGTGCGCGTGCGTGAGTGCCTCTGGCTTTTCTGCTTGTTGTCGTGGATGACGGGGGTTATTTGTGTTTGGGGGTTTTGTGGGACGAGGAAATAATAAATGGGAATTAATCATTGAACGTAACAACATGCCTCTGTGAAAGATTTCATCACTGGTGGAAGTTTGTAATATTCTCTTTTCTTTTTTGCAATCATGGCTGTCTCAAGTAACACGTACACACACAGTACACACACAGTACACACACACACATACACGCATGCAGACACGCACACAACGCACACACACATTATGTAAACGACAAAGACAACAGAAAGAGAACAAGAAAACCAGGTCCTTTGAGATTGGAAGATACAACTGTGAAATAAAAAATGGAAATCTCCTTCATCTGGTGATTAAACAATAAAACTTTTAATCTGCAAACTTACTCTGAACCCTGGAGCCAGCGTTGGCTCACGCTAAGTATCTAAGTAGTCCAGGAGTGCTATTTGAGTCTCTAACAAGAAGGAAATAGTCCCATGGTGGCTGTGAGCCGTGACTTGGCCTTCGTTCCCTCTCTTCTTCTGGCTTACTGGAGTCTTACTGGAGCCAGTGGGACTCTTGGCATTTGGATCATGTGTCCTTTGACGCCGGCTTTCTGCAGGCTGCAGGTCGCGACCGCTGTCATTTCGGATCCGGTTTCATTGTCTGCTGCAGGTTTCTAAACAGCAGCAATTAGCTGTAAAGTATCTCCACACTTGCTGCCAAGCAGATGTAATAATGACAATGTTTACTAGAAAATACACCGGGGCTGACACTCTCTCGCTCTCTCTGTGTTCTCTCTCTCTCTCTCTTTCTATCTTTGTCTCTTTCTCTCAACCCTCTCTGTCGCTCTGTGTGTGTGTCACTCGCTCTCTCTTTCTTGCTCTCTTCCTTTGCCTTCTCTGTCTCCTTCCCTCTCTCGTTTCTCCTTCTCTCTATGTATACCTCTTTGTTCACACTCTCTCCTCTTTCCGTCTCCTTATCTCCTTCCCTCTCCTCCACCCTCTACTTCGCCTCTTCTCCTTCCTCTCTCTCTCCAATTCTGTTCTCTCTCCCTCCATTCCCCCTTCCCCCCTCCCCTCACTCCCTATCTGTTGCCCCGCTGTCCCTCCCTGCCTTCCTCCCTCTATAATTCATCAGACATTGCAAACGCGTGCTCCCCTGTTCTCAGCTAACTCTCTGTTGTTTCAACCCCATGCTGCTATGGAACTCCCCCCGCCCTTACCTCCCCCACATTCCCCTCTCTCTCCATCTACCTCATTCCTCTCCAACATGACATCACTCCTCCTCCCTCCCTCCCTCCCTCCCTCCTCCCTCCCTCCCTCCCTCCCTCCCTCCCTCCCTCCCTCCCTCCTATCCTCAGTCTATTCTCTCTCTTTTTCTTTAGGACTCTCTTCCGTCTCTCTTCCTCTCCGGTCTCCCTCTCTTGATCTCTGCAAGGGCGTGGGAGAGCTGACATCTTATGATCTCAAGCTCTCGTTCAGTCTCTTCGTTCAATCCTTTCTTAGCCTCTCTCCCTCTCACTTGCCCTCTCTTTCTCTCTCTCTCTCCCTCCCTTTCTCTCTCTGTTTGTACTCCCCCTGTCATTCCCAGAGAGCGTGAGAGATGACATCTTCACATCTTTTCCCCTTTCTGTCATTCAGTCTCTTCATTAACCCTTTCTTATGCTCTCTCTCTCTCTCTCTCTCTCTCTCTCTCTCTCTCTCTCTCTCTCTCTCTCTCTCTCTCTCTCTCTCTCTCTCTCTATGGATGGGGGGTGGGGGTGGATGAAGACTGGGGGGTGTGGGGGAGCTGGATAGCGGTCTGCCCGGGCCCTTCCCCTTGGCATAGCGAGGAGCCGAGGCTAAATTGGAGCAGCGACTAGCGTCTGGTGCCAACACCCAAGGTTAGCATGGTGATGCGTGAGTGAGTCCCAGGGACACCCCCCTCCATCCTCACACACACACACACACACACACACACACACACACACACACACACACACACACACACCATCCCCCATCTGTTCCATATGGGCACCCAGGGTTGCGAACACGATTCTGTATGTTTCTACCTGACCAGAGGGCGAAATGCACTCAGTCACTCCTTCACACACACATGCACACACGTGCACCCACATGCAAACACAAAGATGCACACACACTCTCTCTCTCTTACACCACACATACACACACACTCACACACACACACACACACACACACGACCACAAATGCAAAGCTCGACATAGCACTATAGACACGCTAACACCCTTATGCATTAATGCATGGATGCCCTGATTCATTGTTTTTTGTTCCACGTATAGCCAGCATTTTCACATGCATATACTGTATACCTCACACACACACACACACACACACACACACACACACACACACACACACACACCCATGCACGCACGCACACACACACACACACACACACATACCCACACACACACACACACCCACAACCACACACACACACACACACAATCACCCCGTGACACAGATCCACACGAGCGAATTGCCCCCTTAATGTGGCGTGGTATTTCACACACACACACACACACACACACACACACACAGACCCACACACACACACACACACACGATAACATTGTGCATCCCCCGCCCCAGCACCCCGTCCCTTGCATCACGCTTTTAGCGTCCAGGTGTTCACCACCACACAGCCACGCCTCCGTCTCTCATCCCTACAGCGCTTTGCTTTTCAAATCAGCTCCCACACGGCGAAAGAGGAGAGAACCCGCCCGGCGAAAGAGGAGAGAACCCGCCCGGCGAAAGAGGAGAGAACCCGCCCGGCGAAAGAGGAGAGAACCCGCCCGGCGAAAGAGGAGAGAACCCGCCCGGCGAAAGAGGAGAGAACCCGCCCGGCGAAAGAGGAGAGAACCCGCCCGGCGAAAGAGGAGAGAACCCGCCCGGCGAAAGAGGAGAGAACCCGCCCGGCGAAAGAGGAGAGAACCCGCCCGGCGAAAGAGGAGAGAAACCCCCGCTGGGCGAAAGCGAGAGAGACGCGAAAAACCCGCCCCTGCGGCGAGGAAGAACTTGCCGCCCGGCGAAAGAGGAGAGAAACCCTCCCGCCCGGAGAGAAACCCGGCGAAAGAGGAGAGAACCCGCCCGGCGAAAGAGGAGAGAACCCTACGCCGGGACGCCTTGTATGCGACATATATCAAAATTGCGTCCATATCAAAATGTATGAAACCGTTGTTTCAACCCCCCGCCCCGGTGTGTGAGCGTGTGTGTGTGGGGTGAAAGTGGAGAGAACCCGGGTGGGGTGGGGGGGAAGCAGGAAGTTCTATGATGATGAATAAGTAATAGAATTTACATTTAACCTACTAATTTAAACCGCGCACCAGCGAAATAGGAGAGAAGCCCACCCCAAAAAGACACACACACAGCCCACATACACATACACAAAACACACACATTACACATCCCCCCTCACACTTACTGTCCTGTGAATGAGCTTCTCAGAAAGTGGAGACACACAATCCACCACTGACGACGCTAAATTCAAACTACTCTTCATCACAACACAGTATATCACACTGACCAAACAAGCACAAGGTGTGCACACACACTCCAACAGAAAAAAAAATAAAAGGTGGGGGGGGTATATGATAGAATAAAAATAGATTAATTTAACTACTAATTTTAAACTCCACCACCAGCGATGAGCAGTTCACCCCCCCCCCCCCCCCCCCCCCCACAAAACACACACACAGGCACACACATACACACAACAACACACACACACATCCCCCCTCAACCGTTTCAACCTCAGACATGCAGATATGGTGTGTGTGTGTGTGTGTGTGTGGTGTTGTGTGTGTGAGGTGCTGTCCTGTGAATTGAGCTTCAGAAAGTGGAGACACACAATCCACCACTACGAGCTAAATTCAAACTACCTCACACACACAGATACACACACAAACACACACACACACACTCACATGCACGCACACAGACACACCAACACACACACACACCCCTTCATCAATGTGCTGTGTTATTCTTCCATTTCTTTCCTATCATCTACGGATATTTGGGGGGTACGGAGTTTAGATACACATCATGTTGCTATACGAAGACATTCTGTACACACACACACACACACACACACACAGACACACACGCACGCACAGACACACAGTCAGGCACACGCTTTTCCCTTCCAGTTTATTTCCTATTATAACCGGCTATTTTATTTAACAGGAGATTGTCTGAGGTGGGAGTAAAGGTTAGATACATATCACGTTATTATTTGAAAGCACTGTGTCAATACACACACTCACACACACACACACACACACACACACACACACACACACACACACACACACACACACACACACACACACACACAGAACAGCATACATATCAAATTGAGAGATTGGCCAACTCAAAATTGCAGTGCAGCAAATCACAAACACACACACACACACACACACACACACACACACACACAAACCACATACATATCTAAGCAGTGTATTTGTGAGCGACTGGCCAGGTCTGGATGGCGTGACTCCCCCCCCCCCCCCCCCCCCCCCCCAGGTTTTCTGCTGAGATAACAGGCAGGACGAGACATCAGGCTCGCCAGAGAGGTCACGATCCTCCACCTAGGAGGACCGTTACAGAGACATTCCCTCCACAATCTGGACCTCCTCCTCCTCCACTTCTGCTAACTCACCCTCTTCCTCATCTTCCTACTCCTCTATCTCCCTCTACTCCTCTTCATCTTCCTTCCTTAACGCACTCAGTTCCTCACCCTCCACTTCCTCCACCTCAACATCGTCTTCATCCTCCTCCGCTACACCCTCTATCTTCCTCTTCCTCCTCCTCCTCCTCTATCTCACCCTCCTCTTCCTCATCCTTCTCTTCTCTCCATTTACCGCCCCTTCATTCTCCTCTCTTCTCCCTCCCCCCCTCCCACGACCTCCAGGAGCGCGAGGTGGACAATGACTTGTTCCCGGGACGCAGGGGTAAATGGAGAGAGATGGGGTGGAGAGATAGAGAGAGAGAGTGGGAGGGGAGAGGGGAAGGAAGGGAGCGAGGCAAAATGAGAAAGCTGAATTGATACAGCAGTGGAGGAGAGGAGGGGGGAGGGATCCCATCTTCTATCTCTCGTCCTCGCCATCGCTGGGGTGGGCGCGGCCGTCCCGACATTGGGGGGGAAATGTAATAACAAATAGCTCACTCTGCTCCCAGTCTCCTTCTCCCTATATGTGTGTGTGTATACATAGACAGTTAGACATATATATATGGAGGTATTTTGCGCTCTCTAGATATCTACTGCCATCTCTCTCCACCCCTCACTCTCTCTCTCTCCTTTGTCCCTACCTCTCTATGTATCTAGCTTTCTTTCTCTCTCCATATATTTTTCTCTGACTCGCTCGCCCCCATCTTTCCATCTCTCTCT
>JACYXH010000571.1:55000-62500 GCA_026745465.1 Lota lota | reverse complement strand
TGTCTCTGTCTCCCTCTTTTTATCTCTCTATTCTTCTCTCTCCCTCTTTTTTTATACCTACCTCCCTACCCTCTCTTTGTCACTCGACCACCGTCTATCTCTCTTCACCTACCCCTCTCTCGCTACTTCTCTTTCTCCATCTCTTTCTCCCCCTTTCTCTCCCTCTCTCTACCTCCCCCTCTTTTGCTCCCTCTCCCTCTCCCTCTCCCTACCTTCCCCCCTCTGCCATTATCTACCCCTCTCTTTCATCTGCCTCTCTCTCCTACCACCCACCTCCCTCTCTCCCCCTCTCTCCCTCTCTCCCTCACCTGCGTGTACAGAGAGCTACGTCAAGGCGAAGACAGAGAGAGAGAGAGAGAGAGAGAGAGAGGACGGTAGAGCGAGGTAGAAACACAGAGAGGGAGTGAGATAGAGAAAGCATCCTCCCGGGCCGTGCGTGGCCGTCGTGAATCACTGGCGTGTCTGGTCGGGGGGTCAGGCGGTGCATGTGTGCCAGCGCTGCCTCGCTCTGTAAGTAATGGCGTGCAAACGGTGGGGTGGGGTGTGGGGTGGGGTGCGGGGTGCGGGGTGTGGGGAGGGAGCCAGCGGAAGGAGTGAAGAGAAGGAGTATATGTCGGGGTGCGTGTGTGTGCGTATGCACAGGCAAACGTCTGGGAGTTACAATAATAATACATAAAGGACTCATGTATGTGTGCGTGTGCGTGTGTGTGTGTGTGCGTGTGTGCGTGCGTGTGCAAATGTGCATGTGTGTGCGTGTGCATGTGCATGTGTCTCACGGCATGCATGCTCGTGATCCCCCTACAGCTCCATCTATGATGTGTGTGCGTGCGCCCCTCAAGACTACGGTTGTGGGTCCATAAGAACAGATCAGTCCTCTGGCACACACACCCTAGCCCCACCACCACCTCCACCCCCACCGCCACCTCCGCCCCACCCTCCTCCTCCGTCCGTAGTGTCGTGAGACCCAGTTGTGTTGCCGCGGAGACAGATTGCCCCCCCCTGTTCCCCTTAACACCCACTCCATACCCCTGCTGGCACTCCTTCAAAGTAAAAGCACAATGTATGTGTCCCTGTTCAATACATAACAAACCACATAAAGAAATGTGTGGAAAGAATTGCGTTTAATATTGTGCATCCAAGGCCTAAAATCTTAATGATGATATGTATCTGCTTTGTTATATTCACATTAGATAATTTCAACTTCTTTGCGTTGTGCCTATTCTTTTATGGAAAGGCATTACTCGATCCGTATTTGTCTTGTTCTTGACAATTTTTGAAAAATGTGCAAACTTGTATTGAGAAATATTTAGTTTGTAGTTTTTTTATGTTCTACCATATCAGAATCCAATCTACGGGGGCGGGCACAATGTTCTGACCAATAGGCAGTGATCTACTTCAAGAGTAACCAATAGGGAGTATGATCTCAAGATAAAAAAAAAATGGCATCCTTCTGACGTACTGTCCTGCCTTAACTTCCTGTATTCCTGTGCATTATAAATTAGAACAGATTTGATATTGAATGTTTTCCTCGAGGATAAACTTTGTCGTGTGAGACGCATCGAGCGTTCAAATCCAACCGGAACGAAAAGGTGTGTTTTTCTTTAAACATCTTGAAACTTTGATGAGAGACGGGATTCGAGTGGCGGAACGGAGCCGCGCAGCGTCCAGACAAAAGTTTCCTCGTTCGCAGAGGGGAACGAGAAGTCGCGTAGGAAGAGCCCCGAAAGTAGGATTTCAAATGCAGAGACAAGCGTTTTGGTTTTCTTCTTCTTCTGATAATCCGACATAATCCGCCTTCGACGAAGAGGAGGTTAGTGGGGAGGTGGGGGGAAGCTGGGGTCCCGGAGGTCATGGTTGGGGGGGGGGGGGGGGGGGGGGGGGGGGATCAGCATATGGTGTCAGAGGTGCAGGGCGTGAAGGCGTGTGGGTCACCATGACAACGGCTCAGATTGGCAGCCATCAGCTCTGTATGCTTCACTGCCCTTCCCATATCTGTGGACCATGATGTGTGCATGTGTGTGTGTGCATGTGTGTGCGTGTGCATGTGTGTGCGTGTGTTTGCGTGTCTGTGTGTGTGTATGTATGTGTGAGAGAATGTGTGTGTGTGTGTGTGTGTGTGTGTGTGTGTGTGTGTTCGTGTAGTAGGTCAAACGCTTTGGACAGTTTTAATTTACTCATAAAAGTTCCCTTTGTACACACAACACACAATGCTGTGTGCATGTTAAACTTGAGGCAGTTAGTAGAAAAAAAGTGATATAACAGCAACATATCTATCCATCTATCTAACGTTCTTTGTTTAACTCCATCCTATGCACAAGAAAAGCACACACTTACACCCTTACCCACACAGACAGACAGACACACACACACACACACGTAAATCCTCCACTAAGTCATGTGCATAACATGCATATCTTCCAGGTTAATCAAAGACAGATCAAGCAGAGTAGAGGTCACCTGACCAGACATTAGTGGTAATCAACTTGATTGATTGGTCAGTTCCCAGAAGAAGAAGAAGGGGTGGGAAGAGGAGGGGGAAATGTTGGAATGTCTTCGTCACTCCAATGAGGAAGATGAAGAGTCAATTCTAAAGGACACACCTTTAGTTCAGGGAGAGAGAGAGAAAGAGATAGAGAGAGAGAGATACAGAGAGGGAGAGAAAGAGATACACAGAGCGAGAGAGAGAGAGAGAGAGAGAGAGAGAGAGAGAGAGAGAGAGAGAGAAACACAAGACAGAGCGACCACCGCAGAACACAGGAGAGAGTGAGTGTGTGTGTGAGTGTAAAAGTGTGTAGGTCATTCACGGCACACACACATTCTCTCTCTCTCTCTCTCTCTCTCTCTCTCTCTCTCTCTCTCTCTCTCTCTCTCTCTCTCTCTCTCTCTCTCTCTCTCTCTCTCTCTCTCTCTCTCTCTCTCTCCTCTCTCTCTCTCTCTCTCTCTCTCTCTCTCTCTCTCTCTCTCTCTCTCTCTCTCTCTCTCTCTCTCTCTCCTCTCTCTCTCTCTCTCTCTCTCTCTCTCTCTCTCTCTCTCTCTCTGGTCCGTTTAGCACGTCCTGTGTTCCAGCTTCCCATCTGAGATCAGAACAGAGCTCCCATCATTAGACTCTCATTAACACATCAGAGAGACGGGCTTAGAAGGGGAGGAGAGGGGGGAGAGCCGAAGGGGAGGGAAGGAGACCAGGGCAGGTGGGAAGGAGAGGGGTTGAGGAGACCAAAGATTAGGAGATTAGGAGAGGGAGGAGGAATGAGGAGGAGAGAGGGGAGAAAGAAGAGGGAAGAGGAGAGATGACACAAACCAGATCACAAGCGAAAACGTGTTCTACGCGTTCAAGTTCAATATTTCCGAGCCAAACAGTTTGAATAGGAGCCTACCAGGTTACCCAGGATCTGAACAATCCTACACACAGTCATGTTAATACCATTCTTCAGGATACAGCCGTCTGCCCTCAGACTGTGGTTAAAATGATCCACAAACCCAGGGTCCCTCTCTCTCTTACCCATCCCATGTACACCGCCTCCCATCCCCTCCCCCATATAATCCCCGCCTCTTCCCCCACGATGGCCTCTGAGGGCATGCTGGCCTTCCGCTTGACTCCCCCCCATGTATCTGTGTATCAGGTCCCCATGTGTCTATGTATCAGGTCCCCATGTGTCTATGTATCAGGTCCCCTTGTATCTGTGTATCAGGTCCCCTTGTGTCTATGTCTCAGGTCCCCATGTATCTGTGTATCAGGTCCCCATGTGTCTATCTATCAGGTCCCCATGTGTCTATGTATCAGGTCCCCATGTATCTGTGTATCAGGTCCCCATGTGTCTATGTATCAGGTCCCCATGTGTCTATGTATCAGGTCCCCATGTGTCTATGTATCAGGTCCCCATGTGTCTATGTATCAGGTCCCATTGTGTCTATGTATCAGGTCCCCTTGTATCTATGTATCAGGTCCCCCTGTGTCCATATCTACATGTCCCTCCTTTCCATTTATCAATGTGCAGCTTTTTTTTATAAATGGCCCTTATCTTTTCATGTATCAATGTGCAGCTTTTATATATAAATGGCCCTTACCTTTCCATGTATCAATGTGCAGCTTTTATATATAAATGTCCCTTATCTTTCCATATATCAATGCCACTCTTACCCATGTCTCAGTTCTCCTTCTATTCATGTTAAAATGCCCATACCTCCTAT
Organism: Lota lota; assembly: GCA_026745465.1. Classification (NCBI taxonomy): domain Eukaryota; kingdom Metazoa; phylum Chordata; class Actinopteri; order Gadiformes; family Lotidae; genus Lota; species Lota lota. The sequence continues at coordinate 58,312 of JACYXH010000571.1, read as the reverse complement.
ATATCACATATGCCACCTTTCCATGTATCAATCAATGCTGCCCAAATATCAATGCTCTTGCTGTCCATGTTTCAATCACACTTTTGCCCATGCCTCAATGCCCTCTTTACCATGTATCATTGCACATCCTTCTATGCACCAATGCTCCTGCTTCCCATCTTCCATCTAAATCTCCACTTAAATGCACTAAGTTAAACAAATGTAGGATAAGGTGCAAATGTAGACTCAAATTGCCCTCCGTGGATTAAATGCGTGCCATTGCATGAGATACCTGTTTTTGTTCATTTTAAGTCACCAGGTAACGTCAATCAAACATTCTGGCTACACCCTCCAAATCTGATCGTAGCGAGTGGTAGTGCCTGGTTTAAAAGATGGCGGGGACTACCTCAGACAAGGGGGTTTGATTTTCCTTCAAGGCCCTAGCTTCCCATGTCTTTTTGTCATCTCGTGACCAACGAGACTGCTATTGCAGGGAGAAATTAGCATCACGGTCAAACACACTCACGCAAACTGGCTAAGAGTGTCAGCAGTTCTCCGCCCTATCATTTACACGTTCAAACGATGTCAAAAGATCATAACAATTTAATAGCGGTATATTTTTGTCAATCCACAGTGTCTATTCCCATATCAACCCATGCCAAAGCTAAAAACACCACCGCCTGACTTAAAGAGAGAGGACAGTGTCCATGGCTGTTGTAAATCTGCCATATATTATATTATACTCGACTGTACTATACAATACTGTACTGTATTATGTTATACTGTATTGTACCATACTATACAATACTATATCCTACTATATAACTCTACTATGTTAACTGTATTTGTCCTGTTCTTGACCATACTAATACTATAGTATGGCCAATACTATAGCATACCAAACAACTATACTATATTATTGTATATTGTACTCTTCTGTACCATACTATACACTACTGTAGCATACTATACCATAACTTACTGTACTATATTTCTGTACTAGTGTGCTTTACTTGTTTCTATCGCAACCTTAGAGCGACTGTGTTTTTGTCCAATATCCAATGTGAGACCTGCTGACATTTAGCTGGAAGCTAAAGCCACAGTGTTTTATAGTGTTGTTGATGTATGTGTGTGTGTGGCTGGCCTTTGGTGTGTGTGGTTGTTTTCACAAATGTGAGTGTGTGTGTGTGTTCATATGCTTGAGTACCGGCGTATGTACTTGTGGTCCTGTGTGTGTGTGTGTGTGTGTGTGTGTGTGTGTGTGTGTGTGTGTGTGTGTGTGTGTGTGTGTGTGTGTGTGTGTGTGTGTGTGTGTGTGTGTGTGTGTGTGTGTGTGTGTGTGTGTGTGTGTGTGTGTGTGTGTGTGTGTGGAACAAAGTCCCACCCATTTCCCTTTTTCTAAAATCGCTATAGCAACACGGAGAAGGGCGATGCAGACGTTCTGTATTCTAGAACTTCTACTTCTGGGTCCCGGAACACAAAACCCTACAGTGAAATATCACACCGGTAGTGGCACATAGACACACACACACACACACACACACACACACACACAAACACACACACAAGTCACGCCACTGTACGCACAAGCACAAACACTGCTGGGTGTGTTGTTGAATAATGACGAAACTAAACGGCCTCTTTCTAACCAGCTACGATTAATCTTCACCATCGACAGCAAGGAATGGGAGCCGAGAGAGAGAGAGAGAGAGAGAGAGAGAGAGAGAGAGAGAGAGAGAGAGAGAGAGAGAGAGAGAGAGAGAGAGAGAGAGAGAGAGAGAGAGAGGGGGGGGGAAATACACACACACACACACAGGTAAACAGAGACAGGCAGAGAGAAGGAGAGTAAAGCAATGCAAGGGGAGATGGAGAGAAAGGGGGAGGAATGGAGGGGAGGAGAGATGCAGAGCTATGAATAATGGAGGTGTGGTGTATGTTCCCAGGACACTGAAAATCACTCTCACTTTGCAGCATTTAATCAATGAGTACACCACTCTCTCTCTCTCTCTCTCCTTCTCTCATTTTCGTTCTAACTTTCCCTCGCCCTCTCGCTCTTCCTCTCCCTCTTGTTCTCCCTCACTCTTCCTTTTGTCTCTCTCTCTCTCAAGTTACAGTAACTCACAAGCGCCTCACTCTACCCATGCATGTACCACACACAGTACGTGTCGGTTTCTCAAAGTGGCCATTTGTGTAGAGAGACACACACACACACACACACACACACACACACACACACACACACACACACACACACACACACACACACACACACACACACACACACACACACACACATGAATGATTGATTCAGCTTAAAATCCCACAGGACCACAGGACCACACACACACACACACACACACACACACACACGCACGTGGGCTGTCTCTCTTGGGGAAAGTCCTAACTTATAATCTTTGAAGTGAAACGTCCGGATGGTGAAGAAGTGGTGACGGTGGTCCCCAGACACTGGATGATATAGAACGCTCATGAAGACACTTTCATGCTCTCCATGTTCCTATACCGCCACATACATCACACAGCCCATAGTAGACCTGTCTCCGGGAGTCTTTTGCGTCTTTTAAATATGGTACGTTATGCATATGAAGCCCCTTTCACAGGAGCAATCTTACCCTGCAAAGTTCCGGGAGATTTCCTGCATGTGTGATTGGGAACAGTGATCGATATTCTGGGAAATCTACACCGGCAATTTGCCTGCTGAAGACCTCCCAGGTCTTCCTCCACCTCACGGCCGAAAGGTTCTGGGTTCGATCCCCGATGTCCACTGTCTAACCTGTTAGGCGTCCTAGAGCAAGATGCCCCCTAACCCCTACCTGCTCCTGAATGTATCTAGATTCACTGCAAGGGGCTTTGGATAAAAGTGTCTGCTAAATGACTCAATAGCAGTAGTAGTAAATATAGAGAGCAGCCAGGGAACAGACACTTGAGCAACAGGGTTTCTATGGTCTACAAACTAGTCTATTTGCTCTCACCCCACTTGAGACAACATTTCAGAAAGATTTACACATTGCAAGACCTCTTCTCTTTCGAACAGAACCCTTTCTGAAAAAAAAAAATGTTTCATCGACTATGAAAACAAAAGACAAGCTTCTATGAAGGCCCTATTTGAGGATGTACCATAACAGCCAAAGACAATGAAGATATTTCGGGTTATAAACCAGAGTTAAATCAGTCAAGCAGGAGTCACCACAGGGAGACAAGTTAATTAATGGGATGTGGGGGAAGGGTGTGGTGTAGGGATTGAGTTTGACGCGGGCAGTTAGGGATGGTGCTAATGGCAGTTGGTAATGTTAACTCTACTCTAAAGTGGATCTA
>JACYXH010000571.1:10000-50000 GCA_026745465.1 Lota lota | reverse complement strand
TAGCTCTCAGGAGGGGGCATACAGACAAAAAAGGGGGTGATGCTAAAGTTTTACAAACAACCCTATTGTCACGTTGCCACGTTCAAAAGTTTGTGACATCAGTAAATACAAACAAGCCGAAAACAGGAAGAGCAGAAGGAGGCCGATGGCTACACCGCTCACTCCTCTGGGAGAGGACAACGAGCTATAGGGAGCTGTTTTGGATGAATTCATTTCTTTCTCTATGGGCTTGGCAGGATTTTCCCCCTCCGATCCTTTGCTGACTTTTCGGTGAACTCTCTCTGGTGCCCTTGCGCTGTCTGGGCATGGAGCATGACTCTCCTCATCTTCAAGAGAAAGGAAGGAGGAGAGAGAGGAGGAGAAGAAGAAGAGAAGAGAAGGGCTTAGAGAGAAAGGGAATTCAGATCCTCTTATTTTTTTTTTCTTTAATACATTGCCATTTTTGTCCTTTTTGTCCTCTTTTTGCACTTCTTGGGCAAAGCTCATCCTCTCTCCCTTGTTCCCTGCCCTCGTTCTCTCCCTCCCTCCTTCCCTCCCTCCCTCACCCTCTTTTCTCTCCAACCTGCACCGTTTTCACCTCAACCCTTATCTTTCTTTCGTTCGTTCTCTCCCTCTAACTTCTTTCGTCCCCCTTTTCACTCACACTCCTCACTTGGGGAAACAGGAAACACGTCTCTCTGATCACCGCCATGCAACGCACGCCTCTTCGTCTGCAAGAGCAACACGGTCGTCCTCCCGCTACCGACAACACCTTCGGCGTTCTCCGGGGTCACACACACACACCGAGCCACCGAACCAAGCACTCCGAGGGCGCTGTCAGTGTCCACGCAGGGGCGTTAGCTTCCGCGGCGCAGGCTTCAACGACGTCCCCGCGCGGCTGTTCACCTCACAGCCGTCACGGCTCAGCTCACAAACAGGAAACGCGTTCAGACATCAAAGGCCGCTTCCTCCCCGCCTCAAACTTGAATGGCGCCAACGCTAGGTTCGACCGCCGGACCTACGCCCTTGAAAGGGACAAACGGCAGCCATTTCCGCGGTGCGCCTCCATTTGAAGAAGGCTTTTCACTGGCTCACTAGGGGAATAGCTCGCACTTTTCCCTTTACGCCCTGGTGCTCTACCCACGCTCCTGGAGGACGCTGGAAAATCGGCCTTGATGTCTTCACATCTCTGCGTAGCCGCCGGGCGATTAGCATGGAAAATGCGTTTGGGGTATCCACCCGCTGCCGACGCCATTCCCGGGCTGGGTTGAAAAAATAAAGAAATGTGTTTTTGTTACTGAGCACTAGAGGGCCACTGGAGGCCCCTGGTATTAAGAGCATGGATGAACGTGTCTTTAAAAAGAAAAGGCTACTTTGCGAGGACCAGCGAAGTGGGGACCCGATGATGAAATGAGGGTACGATGGTTCTCAGTGGTATAGAACAGGACGAGAGGATTTCACTGGAAAATTAAGCGTTTCTAATGCCCGCTAAGCCCTTAAGCTGCTCATTTCTGCTGCCTTTGTTACCTTACTTTTGTGCGTTATCTCCCTCTGACTTTCTCCCTCCCTCTCTCTCTCTCTGTCTCCCCTCTTGTCTCTATTTCACTTTTTCTTTTTCTAGTTTCCCCTTCTGTTCTTCCTCCTCCTTCTTTCGTCTCCCCCACAGTGTTTCACTCAAATCCCTTCTCTCTTGTTATGTGTTCTAAGATGGCTGCCCTCGCGGGATATCACGGGTCATTATTTCATGGTTTGGCGGCTGTGGATTCGAGAGGAGAACTGTGGGCACAGTGTGAAGCCGGGCAGTAACGGGCTTGGTGCCGGCGACAGCTAACTTTTCTAAAAGACCAGCGACCCTTGTTATTGGAAACACCTCCTTCTCCCTCAGCCCTCACAAACTTTCACAAAGACACACACACACACGCACACGCACACCACACACACACACACACACACGCACACACAGACACACACACACGCACACACAGACACACACACACACACGCACACACACACACACGCACACGCACACACACAGACACACACACACACACGCACACACAGACACACACACACACACACACACACACACGCACACACAGACAGACCTCCTTGCAGAGAATTCACACCGCAGAAAGTCTGAATGTCTCTTCTTCCCTGTTTTTCAGAGTAAGTCATTATTCTCAACCCAAAAAAAGGCATCGTAGTCGGTTGGAAAACAGCGAGAAATCGGATCTAGTACAGAAAGGCAAGGACTACATTCAAATAAATCACACACAGAGTGGACATGTAAAGAAGAAGCAAAGTTGTTTTATTAGTTGACCCCCTAAGGGGCACCGTCTCTCTAGAGAGAGAGAGAGAGAGAGAGAGAGAGAGAGAGAGAGAGAGAGAGAGAGAGAGAGAGAGAGAGAGAGAGAGGTATAGCAATAAATAGAGAGAGAAAGACTGCAAAAGGAGAGAATGGGGGAGGCAGGGAGAAAAACGAAAGAACGAGGAAGAGGTACAGAGAGAGAAAATGAAAGAGTGAGCTAGAGGTATAGCGAGTGCGATAGAGAGAGAGCGGGCGAGAGGTACAGATAGTGAGAAAACGAGAGAGGGGACAGCAAGAGAGAGACATACAACAAACATAACACACGTAGCTCCACCACCTTCTCTGTCACAGCACGGCTCCCTGATAACGGTGACACTGGGGACCATTAGCCATAAGGGTACATTAATTCACCATGAATTAACATTAGTCATGCAGAATTAGCACAAGCTAACGGTTAATGAACAGATAACTAATGGTCTAATCATTTACCAACGGTGTTTATGTTTACTAATGGTGTTCATGTAAACTAAGGCATTCATTTATACATTATTTAACATGGTAAGGTTAAGTAATGTTAATAAATGGTTAATTCATGTGTCCTTATTGTAAAGTGTTCCTATGTGTTTTATTTCTGTATTTCTTCCTAACATCTCAACATTGCTTCTCTTTATTCTTAATTTCCCTCCAACCCATGGTGAATGAATACAGACAAACACCGTACATTTACACATGTGCTTTCATGAAGATAGGCTTGTTTTATTAATCACTGCACACACACACACTCACAGACACAGACTACACACCGAATATACACCCACGATCAAATGTGCACCTAACGTTTGTGTGTAGGTGCACCTGCACACAAACACACACGGACGCACAAACAAACTCCCACTGTAGCAAAGCGAGAGAGAGAGAGAAAGCGAGAGAGCGAGAGCGAGAGAGAGAGAGAGAGAGAGAGAGAAACAATGAACTGTGTTTGAACCCAGATAAACACCAGCCACTGAGGCCAACAGGCATTTGGAATTACACCACCTCTGGGTTGGCGCAGTCCAAAAACACACACACACACACACACACACACACACACGCACACACACACACAAATTCAGTCAAGTTTAACAACAAGTCAACTTGTTTACTTTTGCATGGAATGTTGTTCAACTTATTGAACAACATTCCATGCAAAAGTCATTTATTAGAGTTGTGTGACAAACCTATGAATGAATAGAGACACGTCTCTAATTTACACACACCCTCTGCTCTGACCTCTGCTACCACTCACTGCACACACACACACACACACACACACACACACACGTGATGGATTCACAAACAAACAAGCTCAAAGGCAAACGGACAAACAGAATCAGCACATTCAAATGTGGCGTCATCCACTGCAGGACCTGGATTAGCACACGCACACACACGCATGCACGCACACACACACACACACACACACACACACACACACACACACACACACACACACACTGCTGTTATCATCTGCAGAGTAAATGCCAAGTCGTCAAGCTAACCATGCAGAACTAACACCCTGCCTGAAAGATACACACACACACACTTACACACGCATGCACACACACACTCACACACACTCCACCGAAGTATGCAGGTGCTGTCACATTGACAGACTCATTACCATGCACACACAAACACACACACACACACACACACACTGACCTGATCCTTATTAGAAATGTGAAATTTAATTAAAATGAATGATAGAAGTCTCATCAATTGTCACATATATTCCTTCTCTTTGTAGCATAAAATCTAATTGTTTCATTGTGCACAACCCACTGCTTTTGTCTTATTTACACGTTCAACAAAATTAAATATTTTTCTAGCTGTTCCACAACCCTGTTTATTATTTTCACATTCACATCAACTTCCCTCTCAGACCCAAGAGAGAGAGAGAGAGATCCAAGGATTACATTGAATTTGATTTTTTCCAACGTCCAAAATCAAAGCTCATAAATCAAATGCAAACATGACACATGTTTAGCAGCGAGGAGTGTTGAGTCGGATCACCTTGACATGTAACCACAAGTCAACGTGACCGGGCTCTCCATCTGAAAGGGCGACCCTTGTTCCCCGGACCGGGGCGACTCCAGGTGGCGGTGCTGGTAAAGCTCATCATGGAGCTGGATATAATGCGGGCGGGGGGGGTTGCCGGTTCAATACCAGAGTGTAAAATGTAAACTCAATAACCAAGAAACTCAGTTTCTTACCCATGGGACTGCTGAGGAGGGTGTTCTGTTCGAAGGGAACGAATGAACGCACACAGAACAGGGTGTCCTGTTTTCAAAGGGAATGAACTCGCTCAAAACAGGGTGTTTTCACCCCAGGGTGATTTTAAAAGGACAATACTGGTCTGGGATCAAACCAGTCTCTCCTGGCTTCACTCAGACATCCGTTTGCAATACCATGTGTCAGAAATACTGCCTCATGTTGGCAACGGTTGTTTTAGTGAAGCCAGGAGAGATGGTTGTAAAATGGTTTGACAGACCGGTCATGTCCTTTAATACATTAAACAGATAATACAGATAATTGTATTATAATTGTGGCGATTTTAATCCATTGCAACATGCACATTTTCATCCTCCATCCAATGTGAAAGTCTTATTGCAAAGTTTTGTATCACTTTATTTGAGTCATTATTGTAGGTAGGTATTTATTTTGTGTCATTTGTTTATCAAGTTGTTTATTTTATTTTGGCGGATTATCAAATGTGATGAAAATCTTGTTCTGAAAATGATTGAATCTACATATTATTAATGGATAACGGATTATTATCGGATAACCGCTACTTTTTGTTTTGCACTTAAAGATTATCTCTTCCCACTGCTTCTCCACATATTTTGCTCATTCTTTATCCTTTTCCACTGTCACTCGCTCTCTTTTCTGTACTTCTCTCTGTCTCTCTCTTCCTCTCTCTTTCTATATCTTCTCTGTCTCTCGCTTTCACTCTTTCCTTTTCTTCAGTACATTATTCACTCTCTTGCTCTCTCTCTCTCTCTCTCTTATTTTCTCTACGTCTCTCACTCTCTCTCATCTTATTTTCTCTACGTCTCTCACTCTCTCTCTCTCATCTTATTTTCTCTACGTCTCTCACTCTCTCTTTGCCTCTCTTTCTCTCTCTATCTCTCTTTCTCCCTCTCTTGCTTTCTATCCCTTTCCTTTTCTTAAGTGCGTTCGTCACTCTCTTGCTCGCTCTCTCATCATCTCAATGTCTCTGACTCACTCTCTCTTGTTTTTTTCTCTCCCACACTGTCACTCTCTCCCCCCCCCCCCCCCCCCCCCCCACTCCATCCATCAGTGTCACCCCTGCTACTGCAGACTTCATACATCATGTCACCTCCTCTCACGTTTCACCAAGCATGTCACCACAGCACACACACGCCTGTGTTTGTCGCCACGGAGACTCCCTGTCATGTGACGGTGGAAGGTCATAGGTCACAACGTTAGCGGTTAGTTTTTTTTGCCTCTTATTTCTATGGAGAGAGAGATGGAGAGAGAGAGAGACAGAGAGAGAGAGAGAGAGAGAGAGAGAGAGATACTTTATTTGATTTAATTTGATTTATTTAAATGTATTTGTATACGGTATATTGCTTGTTTTTATTTATTTATTTTTGCACTGTGCTTATGCTGCTGCAACATGGAATTTCCCTCCGGGGATTGATAAAGGCAAAATCTGGTTTTAGTATTCATGAGATTTTATGGGATTTGTTTTTTATGCTTTATGAATCAAATATTGAAATATGGGCATCTTTATGGGTATCCCTGTGTAAAGTAGAAATACAAAGTTTATACACTATAAAATAATATAAAAATACATTATATTATATAATAGCATATTATATTATATTAAACCGACTTTCATAAGGATTTTAGCATAAGCTATGGGAACTGCATGTATTACAATAACTCTTACAACAAGCGCTCATTGTGTTGTCTCTTATGTAAGTCGACCACCTCTTTCTGCTCAATATCATTTCAATAGAAGACTTTATACAACATCTTATTGTGCTGAATGCAGAGTTCCACATTCAGTTCCCATACCCAGCTAGTGTTTAGAACAAAGATGGCCGCTATAGTCGAAAAACGCCCAGGGCTCTAGTGAATTGGTGAAATTGGTGGAGTGAATTAATCCTTCAACATGGGCCAATCATATTACAGGTCACTATGTGTGAAATTGTATTTAACTGTATGCCACTTTGTGGTAAAAGGTGAACTGTTAATAAATGGAACATTAAGTAATAGAATCTCACGTTAGTCCAAGATCACTCAACACATTTGTTACAAATAATAAAATAAAATATAATGAATGGTTTCTTGGCTGCCGTGTGTGTGAGTAGGTGGGTGTGTTTTATTGGTTGAAATATACACACAGAAGGAAATAAACAAAAACCACAGCATGTGCTTTTTCTAAGCATCTCTCTCTGTGTTTCACATGTACAACCCTGCATACATTACTACATCCCCTTTCTCTCTCTCTCATCCTCTCTTAAACACACACACACAGGCACGCACACACAGGCACGCACTCTCTCTCTCTCTCTCTCTCTCTCTCTCTCTCTCTCTCTCTCTCTCTCTCTCTCTCTCTCTCTCTCTCTCTCTCTCTCTCTCTCTCTCTCTCTCTCTCTCTCTCTCTCTCTCTCTCTCTCTCTCTCTCTCTCTCTCTCTCTAGCAGCAGCGGGGGACCCTGGTTATTTCAAGCGGAGTCGGACAGATTGAATTAAAGCCGGATTAATCCCTGCAGAATTTGTGTCATTCTTCCCGGCAACACGAAATCCAAATCAAATTACACAACCTAGCCACCCCCAGCCCCCCTACCTCCACCACCACCACCACTACCACCACTACCACCACCGTCACTACCACCCCTCCCAGCACAGCTTTTACTGTCAGTTACTCCTACTACCAGCAAAGAGGGGGTGGGGGGGGTGGGGGGGGGGGGGGGGGGGGGGGGTTGGGGAGCGGGGGGGAAGGTGGGGGTGGGGGTGTGTGGGTGTGTATGTGTGTAGGAGAGGGCAAGTGTTATCTGTCTGCTTTAGATTTCTCCATCTCTGTCTCTCTTCCTCTAGCCCTCTTTCTTTCTCTCTCTCTCTCCTCTATCCTCTTGTTTCTGATTCCTCTAGCTACTCAACTTTGTTCAGTTGTTTTGAGAAACTTGGTCGTGCAACACTTTTTTGCCAACAATTTGACTGTATTGTTTGTTCTCAGCCTCATCTGTGAATCACTATGGATCAAATTGTTCTCAATGTCTTAATGTGAGAAAGACCAAATTAAGTCTGTTCTATTCAACCAAATAGCAACAGTCAGTGTGCAGTCATAACTTAGAACTCTCTCTTCTTGTTAACTCCATCTTCCAGCCAGATTTCCTCAGGCATAAGTGAAATTACATTGAAACAACTTTCATAACGATTTCATCCAGATTTCATCGGATAGAAAGTAAGAAATGAATGCCTGCATAAAACAATAAACATACAATCATCAAACTGGACTCAAACTGGACAATATTGGAACTGAACTCGATCTTAATCGAAAGAGATGTGTGTTCCAAGGGTTCGAAGAAGGCTTGGAGGGTTGTAGGCGGATTATCAAAGAGGGACAAAGTCATTAGTGCATCAAAACTGGTCTTTTGGCTTCGTCACTAAGGTGAGTGGAGGCGTGCGGAGAGTAGATGGAATAGTTATTGATTTTTGAGTCTTAATCCTGGCTCTGAAAATGAGCACAGAAAACAGACTGCCCACACTCAACACCACTTCATTGTGATGGATGCCACAGGGTATTGTAGAAATATAGATATTAAACATTTAAATAACGTAGGACGAAATTGTGCTTAAAGCATTTTAATCCAAGGAATATAACATCTGATATTCAGAGATAATGCGCTACTTGGTCTATCTTCTTATAAGAATGAACTTAACACTTACCCTAAATATAACTACAAAGATGACCCTGCGGCTAGAACTAACCCAGCACCAAGACCAGCCTGACCCAGGACCAGCATGACCCAGGACCAGCCAGCACCAAGACCAGCCTGACCCAGGACCAGCCAGCCCCAAGACCAGCATGACCCAGGACCAGCCAGCACCATGACCAGCCAGCCCCAGGACCAGCATGACCCAAGACCAGCCAGCACCAAGACCAGCATGACCCAAGACCAGCCAGCAACAAAACCAGCCTAAACCAGGACCAGCATGACCCAGGACCAGCCAGCACCAAGACCAGCCTGACCCAGGACCAGCCAGCCCCAAGACCAGCATGACCCAGGACCAGCCAGCACCAAGACCAGCCTGACCCAGGACCAGCCAGCCCCAAGACCAGCATGACCCAGGACCAGCCTGAACCAGGATCAGCATGACCCAGGACCAGCCTGAACCAGGATCAGCATGACCCAGGACCAGCCTGAACCAGGATCAGCCAGCCCCAGCAAGCTTAGGGACCATTCAGACAAGGAGCCAGCCTGACCTCTGACAAGGATTGGGAGTGTTTGTATACTTTACATGTTTCATTATCTGTGTGTGTGTGTGTGTGTGTGTGTGTGTGTGTGTGTGTGTGTGTGTGTGTGTGTGTGTGTGTGTGTGTGTGTGTGTGTGTGTGTGTGTGTGTGTGTGTGTGTTTACGCAACCATACATATTTAGATAACCTTGTGTGCACCATGATATAATGAATACACAGCTCTGATGGATCCTTCACTCACTCACCTCCTTCCCCCTCTCACACACACTCTATCTCTCTTAAACACACAGCCTCGCTCTCCCCCCCCCCCTCCCTCCCTCCCTCCCTCCCTCCCTACCTTTATGATGGAACTAAAGGAGGAGAGGTCGAGTGTCTGTGTGTGTGTGTGTGTGTGAGAGCGTGTGTGCGTGTGTGTGTGTCTGTGTGTGAGCGTGTGTTTGTGTCTGTGTTTGAGCGTGTGTGTGTGTGTGTATGTGAGCGTGCGCGTGTGTGTGTGTGTGTGTGTGTGTGTGTGTGTGTGTGTGTGTGTGTGTGTGTGTGTGTGTGTGTGTGTGTGTGTGTGTGTGTGTGTGTGTGTGTGTGTGTGTGCGCAGAAGTGCAGAAACAGCCACTGGAGGAAGGCGTGAGAACAGTTCAGATCCTGATGAGATATTCAGTCCTCGCATTCAAGACACACACACACACACACACACTCTCTCTCTCTCTCTCTCTCGGCACGGAATAAGCACTAGTCATTATGTTGTTGAACCCCATGACTGTAAGCTCCTCCCACTTCCCACTTCCTCGCCCATTTTCTTTCATCAGGCCCGACGTTGGATTTTTCCGGATGAAACTGACAACTTCAATAACTGAGAGCCAAACTGTCTGCTTCCAATTGCCCATACACAAGAAACAGATAAACACACATACACACACACACATACACACACACACACACACATACATACAGAAACAGTGCGAGTTCATATAAATACACAAATAAATATAATCTTGAATAGTCGCTGTGTCAGAGTTATATTATTTATGTGGCCTATTACTATTGTTATACTTTCTTAAACACATACACAAATAATGAAATACTCGCCGTATTTATATATTCCTAGGTGGCATATTGAGAAAATGGCCTTGCGCTAGCGATGTTTATGGTAATGGTATGGTAATGTTATGCTAACCTTACTGTAGCTAGTTATAATGGGAACAAACAGAGGGCGGCAGAATCCAAAGTCATTCTATCCCAAGTTATTATTTTTTTTTAATTTAAATTCATTTAATTTCCAATTTAAATGTACTTTATTTTGGTAGGGACCTAAACTTGGTGATGAAACTACAAAGATGTTTTTATGACATTTTTTCCATTCATTCTTATGCTGTATCTCGCTCTCTCTGTCTGTCTGTCTGTCTCTCTCTCTTTGTCATTCTCTCTCTTTTTCTCAGTCTCTCTCTCTCTCTCTCTCTAACTCTGTCTCTCTCTGTGTCTCTCACTCACGTGTCATTATGTCACTCTCTCAATTAAATTTAATTCATGGGCATGGGAGACAAAAACATTCAATGCCATTTAGATAATAACAATTTAATATAAAATTTCATTATTGTATTTGTAACGTTTTAAATATTAAAAAAATGTCCTCTCTGTCTCCCTCCCTCCCTCTCTGTCCCTGCCTGTGTGTGATCCAGGCATGAACAGGAAGGTCTTCTTGGCTGGGTGGTTGCCCTCAGGGCATTACATGCTGCTGCAGCTGCCAACCATAGAAGAAGAAGCCTGACTGATGTACAGCGGGGCCGGGAGAGGTAGGTCAGAATGAACAGACTAGGAGGGAGAGAGAGCGAGAAAGAGAGAGAGATGGAGACAGCCTCCATAGACAGCTAAAGAGAGAGGCTGGCAGATAGAGGTAAGCGAAAACAAGTTTGTGGAGAAAGAACACAATAAGAAGATAGACACATAGACAAAAGGTTGGAAGGACGGAAGAAAATATGTTCTTCTTTGCAGAGAAAAAACTGTCAGACCAGGGCTAAAATCTCTCTCTCTCTCTCTCTCGTTAACACGCCACTGGCAATAAATGTTAAAATGTAAAAAAAAAAAAGAAGTGTGGGGAGCGAAAGAGTCAGAAGGGTGAATGAAAGAGAGGAAGTGGAAGAAAGCGAGGGAAGAAAAAGGAGAGAGGGGGAGCTAGAGATGCGTGTAATAAGGGTCTCATAATTAGCTGACAAAAATCCTCACTCTTGTGGCTGAAGCCTTAGATTAAAGCACGTTCCTGTAGTTAACACGTAGCCTCTCTCTCTCTCTCTCTCTCTCTCTCTCTCTCTCTCTCTCTCTCTCTCTCTCTCTCTCTCTCTCTCTCTCTCTCTCTCTCTCTCTCTCTCTCTCTCTCTCTCTCTCTCTCTCTCTCTCTCTCTCTCTCTCTCTCTCTCTCTCTCTCTCTCTCTCTCTCTCTCTCTCTCTCTCTCTCTCTCTCTCTCTCTCTCTCTCTCTCTCTCTCTAACGGGCTAATTGGTAATTATTCATTGGTTTCCCACGTGGGGATCGGCTTCTAATGAAACACACTGGTGTGAGGTCCTTATAAGACTGTATAGGCCTCACACACACAAACATGCCCACACACATTCTCTCTCTCACACACACACACACACACACACACACACACACACACACACACACACACACACACACACACACACACACACACACACACACACACACACACACACACACACACACACACACACACACACACACACACACACAGTTAAATTCAAGGATTCATATATACATTGTTATTCGTTATAAAACATCAAACACAAATCACTTTGCAGGTACCATACAAGTACACATACTCACAGTAACATGTATGCACATAATCAAGCACATAAACACACCTAACACACTATGAAGTTTTACTGTCATACGTGGTTTTATTATTATGTTTTATTTTATAAATCTCTATCGATAGAGTTATAGATATATACATCATTTTTTACAAAACAGCACACGTACAAATGCAAATGTAGACATACATGTATGCATTAGGCATGTACCTACATACACACACACACACACACACACACACTCAAACATTACATTTAGAAATATGCACGACACATGGCTCGTCAGGTGGTTCTGTACTTTGCGGGGCGAGTTGAAAGGTCATAGGTTAAAGATGGATCTGACTCTAGCAGCTGGTAGGACAGAACCTGACCCCCGGGAACCACCCAGTCCTCACCCCCCATGGATTCCACTAGACTGGTGGTTATGGTATTTACCAGGTTAACCCATGTTGAGGCTGGATTCCACTAGACTGGTGGTTATGATATTTACCAGGTTAACCCATGTTGAGGCTGGATTCCACTAGACTGGCGGGCCCCGGGGCTGGGGAGGGGGCCGGGGCGGGCCTTCTCAGCGATAGCCCATCTCCCACCCACCAACCCACCCACCCCAAAAGCCATGTGGAGCCCATGAATAACACACATGCCTATAGGCGGAGAGGTGGGTGGGAATGGAGGGGAAGGAGAGAATGCGAGGAGGCCCGGGGATGTGTGGAGAAATTTTTTTTTCCTCAACCAGCGTCGCTTGGTGGATGGGTGTTTTGGCGATAAGAGTCGTTGAAGAATCGATTATTTAACGCACTGCTAGTCTACTACTTTCTAATGACTTCGTCTTGCTCAACCTTCATTTCGGCACGTCGGCCCGTTGGACGCCTACAGGGCTTGTGCGCCGCGACGTCCCATCGCAATGACTGCCTGTCGTCGGCGTACAGGAGCGCGGGGTCGTTGTCGGTAGTGACGGGGT
Organism: Lota lota; assembly: GCA_026745465.1. Lineage (NCBI taxonomy): Eukaryota > Metazoa > Chordata > Actinopteri > Gadiformes > Lotidae > Lota > Lota lota. Next base: position 37,440 of record JACYXH010000571.1, on the reverse strand, counting down.
CGTGGCCGTTGTTTCATGACCATGACAGGGATGCATTGTTGCGTTTCAAACCGCCACAGCGTTTCCCCATGCGAGACGTGGCAAAACAAAAGCCTAGATTAGCCTGGGTCACGGTACACTTACGTTGATTTGGGATTTCGCATCACTACAACTACCTCGAGGCCTCGTGGAAAAAGCGGGGAAAAAAAATCCCATGATGCATTCTGATGCACAAGGCCCGTGCTCACCGTCCCTGGGAGGCGGAATCTTCAAGGTTTCCTGGCTGCTGTGATTGGGTGGTTTTTTTCCTCTGACTTCGGAGGGCTCAGGGTGCTAGGAGGCTGCGTAATGAGGGGCTGTGAAGCCGTCTATAGGAGTTCTGTACGTCGGGCCCAGATTAGTGCACTGAGTCTGTGAGTTGAGCAGCGGGCTGACGGCCATATCCGGCCGCCCCGCGGTGATGAGGCTGAACATCTGGGCCGCGCAAACATCTGGCACGTCTTCACAACTCACGACACACTCGGAAGATCAGGACGGCTCATCGGCTCCCTCATCATGTTGAAGAGTCTGCGGATCAAATGCCATGCTCTTTTCCCTATCTCTCTCTCACACACACACACGTGTACACATACCCACACGCACACTAACACACACACACACACAGGTGCACGTACACACATACCCCCCCACACACACACGTATACACACACACACACACACACACACACACACACACACACACACACACGTATACACATACTCACACACACACACACACACACACACACACAGGTGCACATACGCACATACCCACACCCACACGCACACGCACAAATCACCGTGTCATTCAGCGCCCCAGGGGGCCATCCTGTCGGTTTCCGTCTTCAGTAAAAGTGCCGGCTTCTCCGATTAATATATTCAAATGATTAATTTCTGTATGAATATATTTAGATGTATGTATTTAGATGTGCCTCTGCACTGCGGTGAACTGGCTGTCGCACAGATTGTAGGCAGCAGGGGTTTAATGTATACCCCTTTAGACAAGCATGCATGCACTGTGTTCATGATATGCTACACACAAACATGGATGCATATGCGCACACACGCACACACACACACACACAAATGTATATATAAACAATACAAGCACACAAACGTACACGTACAAACACACACATACAGGCATAGAAACGTGCACATACACACTAGTATGTGTACACACGCACTCACACATTCATGCACAGACAGAACACAGCTATATACACATTCAAGGATAAAAACAAACACCCAGACACACAAAAATGCACAAACACTTGTATACACACAAACACACACACACACACTAACATGCACATACACACTTGTAACCCCCCCCCCCCCCCCCCACACACACACACACACACACACACCCAAACACACACACACAACTCCTAAGTGTGTGTCTCCCTATTTCCTGAGTTTTCATGATGCCGGTTGGTCCTCCACGCCGCGTTAGAGGATTTTAGGGTGTGGGGTTCAGTCGGCGGCCACGCGAGTCCGGGGGCTCCTGAAGTTTCTCTGCTGCATCAGTCCTTTAGTTCTGGGAAACTTTTTATAAACCAGCAATGCAGGCCCGGGGGATCAGAGATGCGCATGTGTGCTGATCATCAGCAAACACAGACACACACCAGAGAGAACAGGAAGGAGAGGCTACGCAGCTACACTAGAAGATGGGAGAGAGTCCTGTGATCATCTCTCTCTCTCCCATTCTCTCTCCCTCTTTATCTCTCTCTCTACATCTCTCTCTCCCTCCCTCTCTCTACCTCTCCCTCTCTCTCTCTCTCTCCCTACATCTCTCTCTCCCTCCCTCTCACTACATCTCTCTCTCCCTCTCTCACTCTCTCCCTCTCAACCTCTCTCTCCCTACATCTCTCAGAATCAGAATCAGAAAAGCTTTATTGCCAAGTACGCTTTTTAAACATACAAGGAATTTGTCTTGGTGATGTAGGTACACGTCACGTTCTCTATTGCAGGTTAAACAGAACAAACAAAATAAGTATAAATATATGTATAAATATATACACACAATTTAGATTTCCCTCTCTCCCTCCCTCTCTCCCTCTCTCTCCCTACATCTCTCTCTCCCTCCCTCCCTCTCTCCCTCTCTCTCACTACATGAGCTCACTGCTTGGCAGTAACGGACGGGAAACTTCCTTCACCTCTGTCTTGTGTTTGTCTTTCTCTCTGCTCTCCAACACTCTTTCCTTCTCCATCTCACCTTCTCATTTCTCCTCTCGCTCGTTCTTTCCATCATTTCAACCCGTCACTTGGGTGTTGCCATCAGAGCCCTGAACTGCTGCTTCCCCGTTCATTTTCTGGCCTCAACTGTCGGCTCAATAATCAGTTCAATAATAAACAAGACGATTGTCTGGAATTTGGGTGATGTTAACATGTTGTTGTTTTTTTTTACATATTATTCAAAATGAAATCGGTTTTTTTTCTTCAGCATCCTAATATGACTTTATTCTCCAAGTCATTTATGGATACTAACTAAGATACTGCTGAACTCGGGCCAGCTGCCCTCTCTCTCGGTCTGTCTCGACCAGAGTAGTGGGAAACGTGTTGTGTCTGAGTGGGTCTGTGGATTAGGGCTGGGATTATTTCCACAGCTGTAATCTGGAGTCGTCAGGTAATGGGATCACATGGAGGAGGGCTGGCAGAGAGGTGATGCTGACGTGTATGTGTGTGTGTGTATGTATGTGTGCTTGCGTACCTGTGTGCTTATGTTTGCATGCATGTGTATGTGTGTGTGCGTCCATGCATGTGTGTAGGTGCTTGGTTGTGTGTGTGTGTGTGTGCGCACTTTTGCATGTGTGCGCATGTGTGTGCGTGTGTTTGTATGCTGGCATTTTTTGTGTGCATTTGTGTATCAGCGTATATGTTTGTGTGTTTATGTACTTGTTTGTTTGCATGTATGTGTGTGTGCTATGGGGAGATGACTTGGCATTTTGTTCTGCATATGCCTGTGAAGTGATGAAAGCATTCATGCATTCAGGTAATCACCGAAGACGTGGCCATCAGAGGGAGAGAAAGGACACGATCTTCAGCGCTGAAAGACCGAGGTGAGCGAGGACAACGAGAAACCCAACGAGAGAGAGAATGAGGAAGAGGGGAGGCGGAGAGAGAGAGGGAGAGAGAGAGGCAGAGAGAGAGGGAGTGAGAGGGAGAGAGAGGGAGAGAGAGAGGCAGAGAGCGAGGGAGTGAGAGAGAGGCAGAGGGAGAGAGAGAGAGCTAACATAAGAGAGAATGTCATGACATTCATGTTAAATCACAGGGTGGCTGGTTATCAACAGACTATGTTGATGTTGATATTTCTGACACCCTGACTCGACTCACGGTTTCAGTGTGAATGCAGACACTATGCACGCAGATTGAGTTTTAACTCAAGGACCAAATGCCCTGGTTGTATGGAGTGCTCATGGGCAAGGCATTGGTTCTCGACTGCTAGTTCACCGTTTATAGAACCGACCTCTGATTCGACAAAGTAATATACACCGGTTACCTGCTTGCTAACTTCCTACCCGCTCATTCACTTAAAAGATGTAAACGTCTTGTTGTTTTTCTGCTGGACGACAACATGGTTTTGTAGTGAGGACGGGAGAGAAAAACGGACTGAACAAAGAAGTGGCTTGTTGACATGGCAACGCCTACCCGAGCCCGCCTCAACGGAACCCAGAACCACCTGGACCACCCACCCAAGAAACCCTCCATCTTTGTTCTCCCTCCGTCAGCCCCACGTACGAACGTGTTCTTTTAGCAGATCCGTTCTTTTGTCCTGTTCTTAACGTGCGGGAGCCGAGGTCAGGGAGGTTTGTTACGGTGTTCACCGCCGCGGTTAGCATCTACCCACCTCCTAGCTACGGCGGGGCATGCGCGTGCGCGCGCATGCTAGCATGTCATACGTTACATTCTTTCCAACATCCTCCTTTATCTAACCCTTTCAAAATAACCCCCACACACATATTTCTCCTTTTTCTTTTGGGTTATTTTGAGTAAAAAATAAATCGAAAATGTGTGTTATTTATTTTTCCATTTTTTCCTTAATACCTTCTTATATAATTAAGGGCAATCTGCAAATCAGATCTCCCTCGCTGTCCCTCACACACACACACACACACACACACACACACACACACACACACACACACACACACACACACACACACACACACACACACACACACACACACACACACACACACACACACACACGGTCCTCTCAAGGAGCCAGGGGCAAGCCAAAGGTAGAAATTATTCTGATTATTGATCTCGGATTATTGATCGCTGGTGGTCTCTATGGGTGTTCCGGGTTTGAGACATTTGATTGATGTGTTGATGTGATGTCAGCCAACCATCAACCTTCACACAGAGACGAGAGGTGGGAAGTGACAGCTGAGAAAATACAGATGTTGACACGATTCAACAGAAGCTTTTCAGTGTCCATGTAGCCTTTTGGCGGTTAAAAAGGACAACGTTGTCCATGATGAATATTTGAAAAAGACATGTCAGTTTTGTTGCACTTGAATATGAAGATTAATTACTCTATTGGGCTAGGTTTAAATTTTGGGTGTGCATTACGGATGGTTTAGCGGTTAGGGCGTTTTACTCTCATCCTAAACGTTCTGGGTTCGATCCCCAATGCTCACAGATGACCTATAATCATCCTAGAGCAAAATGACCCTTAACCCGTTCCTGCTGCTTGAGGACATGACATAAGAAGTAAATTAATAACCATAACCCTTGAGACCCAACAAGCCTCTTTGAGATTTTCATGGTGGCCTTGTAGAATAATTTAACAGGATAATAAGACCCTCTATCATTAAAGGGCACACACACACACGATTGTACAACAGTGGGAGAGGGGATATTAGTGGTATGAAACCAGTATCAACTACAACTGTCCAGGGTTCATCTCTTTCACGGCCCATTGCAGACGAGTCGTGTCGCTGCTTTTTACTTTACATTTTGTTTCCCGTGGCGCTCAAGCACTTTACCACATTGACAAATACACCAGTTTACTGTGTGTGTGTGTGTGTGTGTGTGTGTGTGTGTGTGTGTGTGTGTGTGTGTGTGTGTGTGTGTGTGTGTGTGTGTGTGTGTGTATGGTTGAGGGCATGGAGAGGGTGGCAAAGAGAAATGGGGGAATTTCTTTGAGAGAGCAAGAGCGAGAGAGAAAGAGAGGAGGGGGAGAGAGGGAGGACGGGAGAGAGAGGAGGGGGAGATGTTACAAGTGAGATGGAGTATTGTACAATTGGAGTGGTTGATGCATGAGCTGTCTGTTAAATTCCCTCTGTCACTATTTTGTGTGTGTATGTGTATGTGTGTACTACATGTCTGTTCTATTAGAGTATTTAATGGATAAGAAACACTGCTGGTCCTTTTCTTTATATCTGGGAATTCGAAAGCCTTACACACAACACGTGTGTGTGTGTGTCCAATTTTCAGTGTGTGTGTGTGTGTGTGTGTGTGTGTGTGTGTGTGTGTGTGTGTGTGTGTGTGTGTGTGTGTGTGTGTGTGTGTGTGTGTGTGTGTGTGTGTGTGTGTGTGTGTGTGTGTGTGTGTGTGTGTGTGCCTTTGTGTTTTGGTCCATGTTCTCATAGGAACCGAGAACCCAAACCAGATTTAGATTAAGAAATCATCATGCAACAGACAAGGAAAACACACACATGCACAATCACACACACACATGTACAAGCACACGCACGCACACACACACACACACACACACACACACACACACACACACACAGGCACAGGCATTTGCAGATACTTACTAAGGCAGACTTCAGAAGACTCATGTGCACTGAATCTCACACACACACACACACACACACACACACACACACACACACACACACACACACACACAGGTGCACCCCCTCCTTCCCTCCCCATTGTCTCTGTGTACGAGTGGTGGTCCCTGGTGGATGGGTCCCTGATTCTAAAGATGGTATTTCAGAGTCTAATGAATTATTCATACTACGCAATCCGTGGAGTTCTACAGGAAGGGGACAGGGCACACACACATTTCTAAGCACTTTCACACACACACACACAAGGTGTCCCGCTGTGTGTCATCACCAGGTAGGTAGGATTCTATCGCCATGGTTTCACACCGGAGTGACACCATTATGGCTATTTTCAACCACCTACCCCCCCACACACAGATGCCTTCTCCTCACCCCCCACCATGCCCCCTGCTGTTCCAAGGGTGCCTGTAGTCTCGCAAAACTAAAGCCCCTGCCTGATGTTTATTTAAACTAGTGCTGCCGGTTCCATGCAGGCTGATAGATGAGACATTATTTATGTTTTTCAGGAAGCCAACATCAAAAGGCTGCTGCTGTTTTTGGAAAATAGGTTGAATTGAGCTGCTGGTCTGCCCCTGCAGAGCTACCAGTGGGGCGCTAATTCTAGTAGCTAGGTGCTAATGCAAGTGGCTAGGAGTGAATGCTAGTGGCTAAGCGTAATGCTAGGCGCTAATGGTAGTGGCTGGACTTTGTGTTCAAATAAACCGTTAGCGATGAGCTGTTGTAGAGGGGCCACCCTCCCTGTTGAGAGAACGGGCATGAGTCTCTCTCTCTCTCTCTCTCTCTCTCTCTCTCTCTCTCTCTCTCTCTCTCTCTCTCTCTCTCTCTCTCTCTCTCTCTCTCTCTCTCTCTCTCTCTCTCTCTCTCTCTCTCTCTCTCTCTCTCTCTCTCTCTCTCTCTCTCTCTCTCTCTCTCTCTCTCTCTCTCTCTCTCTCTCTCTCTCTCTCTCTCATCATCATGACGTCATATGCACAGACTCAAGCACGCGCCCACACACACACACCTCTTCCCCATAAACATGCGAGTGCAGTAGTTGAACACAGAATAAGTAAACGAATGAAATCCCACTACCAGCAGCCTTTTAATTGCGTACGACTACGGGCACTAGTGAAGTCGTTTATAAAATGTGTTAACAGATTTTAGAGCAGCTAACTAATTAAATGTAGATACAAGACGTTAGTCGTACCGCAAATATTTACCGTTTATAGGTTAGTGTGTGTGTGTGTGTGTGTGTGTGTGTGTGTGTGTGTGTGTGTGTGTGTGTGTGTGTGTGTGTGTGTGTGTGTGTGTGTGTGTGTGTGTGTGTGTGTGTGTGTGTGTGTGTGTCTGCCTGCACACATATTTTTTTGTGTTGAATAAGAGTTTCCCCTCTTACTGACGTCGTATTTAATAATCCCCTGTTCGGAAACTAATCTTCTGTGATTCCCCTACGGACTTAAAGGGGGATCACAGTGAAACACAGGGAAAATATAACAAATACAACTAAACCAATCTAGTATCTTTCCCTCATTGCAGCGTCTCTAAAACCACAAGTGGACTGAATCCCTACAAGAACTGCCGACCGACACTTATCCCAAAACCCCTTCTTTTAAAGGTTTTCTGAGAAGGTTTCACTTAAAGCTAGGGTAGGCGATTTATTTACGAGCAATCACTTCGGCAAATTTGGTGAAATTCTCTTTACATCCCGACAGAAGTCAATGAATAAAATGCGCCGATGAAATATTGTGTTGGCTGGAAAAACTCGTGGTCCGCAAAATCAGCGGTGTTTCTACGGAAAACTGCTGAAAAGTTGGAACATTTACGTATTTTGTATTATTTTTTTGTTTTTTTAAATCGGACCAATGGAGAATGGAAATCCCGGACCGATGACATCAATGGTCCAACTTTTCTGCACTCAAGAAACAATACTCTCGTATGTTAGAAAACGGCGAGTCGGTTCTCCTACCGTTACGCACACATTAATCAGCAAGATTAAAAGCGTGACAATTACAAGCAACGTAAATTATTGACTTATTTGAAATGCAACATTCTCCTATGAATAATCTTCATGGGAGGAAGAAAGAAAAACAGAAAAGGTATTCATTAAAACTGGATTAACGAAAATGGTACCAATACGTCTTTCGTTCCTTCTTTGAACCGTAACACAGGGCAATAAAAAAATAAGGAAATAAAATAAAGTATATCAAATACAAAAAACGTGACTCAATCCAGGTCATCAATTATGTTCATTATTTCAAAATTGCTTTTTCCTTCCTACACTGACACACAAGTATCTCAAGACATAATTCGTACATGGGATGAACCTTCACACACACACACACACACACACACACACACACACACACACACACACACACACACACACACACACACACACACACACACACACACACACACACACACACACACACACACACACACACACACACACACACACACACACACACACGTGTCATGTAAGCTAGGCTAGCCTGCAAATCCTCAGTTTTAATTCACACTCATCTTGTACCAAATCCAAAACCCACCAACCAAATCCTCAGCTCAGCACAGCTCCCCTCCAGATCTCCAAGCCCCTCCCTCTCTAGATTTATGAGCAGGACTGTTCTTGATTTCAGAGAAAGACTACAGCCTGTAATGTTATTGCTCAAATGTAGTCTTTACAAGGTGCTGTGAGTGAATTGACATTTGACTTTCAAGGTTTGAAAGTGTCAGTGTTTAAAAGTGCCAGTGTTGAATATTATTTACGATAAAAATACAATTAAATAGTATGTAATTTAGCTGGAATAAAGACAGGATGTGGTTTTTGTGATGTCATTGCTGTTCATCCAATCAACTACATGTTGCTTGGAAAGGGGCGCTAAGGTTGTTGGGAAGATTACGTCAGACAATCTCAGACCGTCTCTCTGTAATCTTTGTTACCAGCACAGATTTGGTTTGGGCCAAAATATATTTTTGGAAAAATATATTTTACAGGAGGAACAAGAGTGATATTACAGATTAGGATCACCGCATGGTCGCTCAGCAGGCGATAGCCAGGAAGGAGAGGATTCCACTTCCTGTGCGGTGTTCCTGAACGGCACACAGCAATGACTCTGTACAATTCTTTTAAAATCACTCTCCCAATCTCCTCCAGCACACACGCCAAACGCTCGACACGTCAGTTACCACGATGACGGCTGAGAGATTATCCTCTCAAAGAAAGAGAGAGAGAGAGAGAGATTTGATCGATTTAATTCACTGTGTAATCGCCGGGCGCATTCGACATGCATCAGAAACATGCTGGAGAGACTTAATATCGTCGGCCAATAAAAACGTTGGTCCATCTTGACAGGTGGTATTTATCAAAATCAGCCATTAGCGCAGCTTCTTGCCTCAAAGCAATGAGCCCTGCGTTTGACAAATGTTCAATTTTGTGGACGGGTTCACAAGCACTCTCATACAGATCTGCACGGATGGGTTGGAGCGAGGCAAACCCTCATTACATATTCACAGTGATTCCTTCACGGGACCGTTGCACAATGCACATCTGGGTTTCATTTTGTTGTCATTTTGATTTTTGCCGAACTGAAAACAATAAACATGGTCAACTGGAATATACTGACATACCGACAGACAGTCAGACAGAAAGTCAAACATACAGGAAAGTAGAAAGACAGACAGACAGATGGGAAGACAGGCAGGCAAGCAGCCAGCCAGCCAGCCAGGCAGACCGACAAGACAAGCCATGCAGACAGATTACGACTGCATGGTTGACAGATTTCTCCTAGCAGTGTCCGGCTCCAGAGCTCAAGCTCTCTGGTCAGTGGGGTTAAGATAAGTGATGCGTCAGCCCGCTGAAGGGCCCCAGTGGCCCCTATAACCTCAGGGCTCCGAGGGGCTGTCAGAGGGTGTCTGAGATGGCATAAAATAAGATCCGAGCTGACAACTGTCAGCTATATTTCAGACGGGAGTTTAATGTCTATATTAAAAAGCCTATTAATCTTTGGGAGATATACTAAATGGTTATTACATTAGCTCACTGGGCGTCGGTTGTGTGCGTGCGTGCCAATGCGCGCCAGAGCATGTGAATCACCACCTAGTGCCTGCGTGCTTAAACAGATAAAGCAAATCAAATATATTGCCATCTGTCATTTGGAAGTAGGCCGTGCATTAACGTTTTCAAGTGGAAGTTAATTACGGGGAGCCATTTTTCAGGCTTAACTGACACCCGGTTGACCAGAGAGACACCTCTCTCCCGTCTCGTACATTCCACACCGCCCGCTACTATCGACTTCCTTAAAAGCTTTCCAATCGCTCTCTTTTTATCGTCGGTTCTTTCCGCTCACCTCGTCTCTTTTCTCGGTTCCCTCCACGGGCGAGTTCAAAACCTCGTCCGGCATCGCACTAAGCTAGCGAACTTTAGAAATGCCTGAACTTGAACCCTTCAATACTATTACTGCTGTAACTACTTGCTGGATTACGAATGTCTAACCTCGCCAGCGGAAGTCGTGGAAACGTCCAGAGAGTTTTTCAACCGCCAAAGTGTTTGGCGGTTGAGCACGCCGTACGCTAAACTGATGATATTCGTTATAATCCTGGGGTTCCTCCTACACAATATTAATAAATTAAATGACATGGGAAACTTTTTTTATCCGATTATTTATTCATTGAGTAGTATAGAAAATGTATATATTATTTATGCCATTTGAAGGAACATATTGTGTACAAACGGTTGAATGAAGTGTGAATCTTCAAGGATTGGCAGTGCTGGTATGCAAGCTTCATAAATACTACTGAGTACCACTCAATCATAATCCATCCTAATCTCATACTCATATTCTATTTTGTGATACTCTTTTTTTTCTTTGCTTGTCGATGTGTACCGCATGTACCGCATGTACATAGTTTTATCACAGCATTTTGTGTTGCAGTATTTTGTGCCCGAATATCTTGTCCCTCTGTGTTTTGTCAAATAGAGTTACCACCTTGTGATACACTTTTAGTATGCCTTGATGGGGAATCGTGCATGCATGTTTCTTTTTGTGTCAGAGACATTTGAAATCATTTGAAAAGGTAGGCCTAACTACAGTACATTGGGTAAAAACGTGTTTTCTAATAGCCGTTAGCTACACAATACATAAAAAGAGCAAAAACCCGAGCTACTAGAGACAAGATGAACGTAATGGACACTATGGACAGAGAGACGTTTCCTGGTGATTTAAGTCGCTTATATCACCAACCAACACAGCAGCTGGAGGTCTACAAGGAATCAGGCGACAGAACAAAACCAGGACGAATAAAGAGGAAGAAAGAATGGGACAAAACAAAAACAAAAACATGAAACATCCAGTCGCTAATGTATTCTATAACCGAGTTTGAAATTCCCCCCTATATTCTGAAGATACCGTATCTCTCTCTCTCTCTTCTCCTTTCAACCCCCCCCCCCCCCCCCCCCCCCCCCCCCCCACACACACACACTCTCTTGTTTGTGCTTGTGTGTGAGTGTGTGTGTGGGGGGGGGGGGTGGATGAAAGCAACGGGCCACTCTGGTCCCAGGTTATGAATAATAAAGTTGTGTTTCTCTCAGCAGGCTTTATTTTTCTTTTGCTGGCATTTTGAAGGCTACGTTCTGAGCACTACCACTCATTCCCTCTCTCCCTCCCCATCTCATTTACTCTCTCTTCGTCTCTGTCCCTTCCTCTCATTTCCTCTCTTCATCTCTCTCCCTTCCTCCAGCTCTCATTTACGCTCTTTCCCTCTCTCTCTCTCTCTCTCTCTTGATATGCTTCCTTCTCTCCCTCCCTCTCCTCCCCCCCTCCCACCCATGCAAATTATTACCCACAGATCGTGATTCAATCTTCTTGACCGTTTCCTCTCTATTACTTGTGTTCCTCTTTGTCTCATCCTCTACTCTGTGCGGTGACCCAACTTCAGATTGGTGGCAGAGCGATGATTTTGAGAAATATTGTATTGGTTGTGTGTGTACTTTGTGTGTGTGCATATATGTGTGTGTGTATCTCTGTGTGTGTGTATCTCTGTGTGTGTGTGTGTGTGTGTGTGTGTGTATCTGTGTGTGTGTGTGTGTGTGTGTGTGTGTGTGTGTGTGTGTGTGTGTGTGTGTGTGTGTGTGTGTGTGTGTGTGTGTGTGTGTGTGTGTGTGTGTGTGTGTGTGTGTGTGTGTGTGTGTGTTGGGTCCGGCAGCCCAGACCTCAGGTGTGGAGGAGATATTGGAACAACACAGTGAAGAGTTCACACGTCATATTGTTCTCATTGACATTCGGCACACAGCTTAAAGAGGCTGCGGCTGCCATTTTGTCCTCCTTGGCCTGTTGGGCGGTGGGCCAAAACTGGGGATCTCAGACAACATGGCTGCCCAACTCACTAGGATAGTGCATTCAGTGGCTAGTGCGTTTGATTCCAAGCCAAAAGGTTCTGGGTTCAATCCCCTTCAAACAGTCTACCTAAAGGCATCCCTGAGCAAGATGCCCCCTAACCCCTCCCTGCTCCTTGACAACATTTAGCTAAAATCCCTGTATGTCTCTTTGTGTCAAAGCATCTGCTAAATAAATGCGAGAAAGATGAGTGGGTCCATTTTTCGGCTGCCCAAGACGCACAGTTCAGACGTTAAACAAAAAACAATGTACAACATTCTACTGCTAAAACTCTCGCAGCGCCACAATGACTAAATAAACAGTGGAATACACCTCTGTGTTTGTTTGCATTTGTTGTTAATGACCGTTCCTCTATGTATCATCCAAAACCCAGCATCGACGAAGGAAACGCTCCTGGAAACTTCGAGCAGCAAGGTGCATGCTGGGCCGTTAACAGCCCTCAGACACGTTGCTCACGGCAACCCCGAGTTAACAGCTCCCTAATGAACCCCCCCCCCCCCCCCCCCCCCCCCCCCCCCTCCTGAATATTAGATACTACCGGGCTAGAGCCGACCAGCAGGGGGTCTCCACCAGCAAGATCAGAGTGTGTGTGTGAGTGTCTGCATGAGTGTGTGTGTTTGCGTATGTCATAAATGTACGTTTATCATTGTGTGTACAGAGTGTTTAAGAATGTGAGTGCATTCATGTATGTATGTGTGAATTCAGTATTTGAAAGATAGAGATCAAGGAAGAGAGAATAGAAAGATGGAGTTGAAGAGATGGCTGGGTTGAGGGAATGGTTACGAACGAACGAGAGAGAGAGAGAGAGAGAGAGAGAGAGAGAGAGAGAGAGAGAGAGAGAGAGAGAGAGAGAGAGAGAGAGAGAGAGAGAGAGAGAGAGAGAGAGAGAGAGAGAGAGAGAGAGAGAGAGAGAGAGAGAGAGAGAGAGAGAGAGAGAGAGAGAGAGAGAGAGAGAGAGAGAGAGAGAGAGACCAACCTGGGGAAATAAGCTCTTCATTTGGTGGAACGTGCAACATGTGTATCCATAATTATTAGTACAATAATAATACAAATAATAATGTCATCACCATAACCAGTCCCTTTTCACTTCAAACACATTTGACAAGATTGCCTATGTTGCTGTTCTGCCCCCAAAGACACAGTGAGATCATTAAGAACACTCACGCAGGTACAGGGAATGGCTTCTCACTGTCTTTTCGAACTTAACGGCTGGTTTAATACTCAAATTTATACATGCTTTCATAGAAGGTGACTGAGGACATTGGCCATCAAATCCAGACACACACATACCGAATCAAACGCACGTATGCACACACACACACACGTACGTACGTACAAGCACACACACAAATCCAATGTGAATTCATGCATACACACACACAAATGTTTAGATAATTAAACATGCAAAAACGAACAGACCACACAGACATACACACACGCACTCACAGAGACACACACACAGCACATGCGCACACCAAGCAGAACATGATGTATGTAGTTGTATTGCTCTGCCGTCTCCAGGGAAGCCATCATGACCAGGGCGCTATAAACACTCTAAACACCGCAGATCTCTGTGTGTGTGTGTGTGTGTGTGTGTGTGTGTGTGTGTGTGTGTGTGTGTGTGTGTGTGTGTGTGTGTGTGTGTGTGTGTGTGTGTGTGTGTGTGTGTGTGTGTGTGTGTGTGTGTGTGTGTGTGTGTGTGTGTGTGTGTGTGTATTTTCCCCACATTTTTGTGTTGTTCTTTGTTTGTTTTTACCTGGCCTAATATGCCCAATATATATCATGACTGTATTTGTGTGTTAGTGTCCATTAGGACTGTGGTTGTGTTGAGGTCTATGTGTGCATGCGTCTGGGGAGCTAGCTCGTGAGGCTAACAGGGCCAAGGCCTTCAGAGAGCTGCATTATACGTCCGGGGGGAAAAGAAAGAAAAAGACAGAAAGAAAAGACAAAAACATCTTTGTTTACATACACCATCTTCGCTCTCTCCAACTCTCTCAACGCAAAAAGGTTGTCGTGATTGGTCCGGGATATGCTTATTCCATTGGTCCAATTTGGTAAAATTATGTTAACGCTTCAACTCTTTCATGTCTGCGATCCAACGTTCATATAAAGCTTCTGTTTATTTGAATAAGTATTTTCATTTCTAACCCTCCTAGCAATGCCATCCCACTTTCTGTTATACTATATTTGTATGCTTTTAATCTAATGTGACTTTTAATATTTAATTCGTTTTTTAAACGTGTATCTTATTGCCATTGCCAAGTGTCTTTGAGTGTCGAGAAAAGTGCTTTAAAAATAAATGTGAATAAATATTGATTTTTGTTATTTTATTTTTCTATTTGTTTTGATTCTGTTAATTTTAAAAATTGTTGTCTTCTGGGTTATAGATGAGAATCTTTGGCCCGAAGCCTTCCAGAACATTTATGTTTTTCCCTGTGAACTTATAAATGAAAAGCGCATAAATGTAAGTGTGCGCGTGTTGACTGCATACTTCAGGGCATGAGTACTGTTTTAATTGTGTTGATGTTGTTCTGTTACTATAAAAAAATAATAATAATAATTTAAGTGAATATTAAAGACAATATGAGCCCCTCAGAATCCGCAGAACACATGCGTGCATACAAAGTACAAAACAATGCATAAATGCGTATGCAGATACTCAGCATGAACTTTGACCCTGAAAGGTACCCCAGGAAAACGAGAGGCCTTGTACAGGCTGCGGTGACCTGCCCAGCTGTCATCCCAGTCTGATAGTGTTTACTGTTCAGCCTCCCCGAGTTTGTGTTCTCGATTACAAAAGGCTTCCGGCACAAAATTTTGCGATAAGCAAAACAGTTGGATGGGTTTACGTGGAAGGACAATCAAAAGCCTGTGTGCGCGTGCGTGCGTGTGTGCCTTGAGTGTGTGTGTGGCTAGGATAGTGTATTGGCTAAGCTGTTTGAATCCCAGCAGAAAGGAACTGGGTTTGATCCCCAATGTCCACAGCCTAACCCGTAGACCTCTCAGAGCAAGATGCCCCCTGACCCCTACCAGCTCCTTAAAAGACATGGCCGGCTCGCTAAGGTTAACTGTTGGCTTTGTCTACGTCGAGATGTAAATCAGCTAGGATGTTTGTTCTTGTTCCAAAACTGGACGGTTGGCAGGCTGTTGACCTCCATTCTACCCCAAACTAGTGTTTACAGTTCCCATAGCTGGTTCTTCGTTTTGTCCAACACAAGATAGCGCATACAAACTGCCGTGGCTAAGTAGTTTTCTCCAATAGCACTTAAAAATAAATAACACATTTTTCAATTCGATTCTGTGTTTAGAATCAAACCTTACTCACAGACTTCGAAACTGTGAGGCGTACAGTTAGAATTCTGGACTGTTAAATGTCCTGGTCCTGAGCGCGGTGGTGAATTATGAATCACACTGTGGATTATTTATTGCTTCGACCCACCGGTTGCAGTGGACTGGCTCAGTGGGGAAAAAAGTGAAATGTGTGTTCAGTTTGACAGTCTCGTCCTACATACATTCATACAGCAGGATGCCGAGCACGTCACTTTGATTCAGACGTGAACGCTTGGGCTGCATTCCAATCGGTTCGAAAAACACCCCCTCCTACACTTAAGCTCACACCAGCTAAAGTGAGCGTGTTGCTCTGGATTCAGAATCCTCACACTGCCTCCAACGCAGCCACCATCTTCGCGGAGAATTCAAACGCATCGCCTCTCGGTCTCCAGGTCCGTGAGCATGCGCAGTGGCGTGTTCACACAGAAGCCAAACCTGTGAATTTGTTCGTTTGTGGCCGGTAACGGAGAAAACCACCTAGCCAGGCCAGGTCGTGTGCGCTTGCTTGTGTCGGATTGCACAAAGACACAGCTATGGGAGCTGATGAACACTTGTTGGGGGATAGAATGGATGTCAATGGCTCGCCAACTGCCCAATTTCGAAACCCGCGTACACCGCGATAGAGGGGGTGAGTTTGTAACACATCTCGGCATGTCTGACAATGTAAACAGTAAACCTGGGGTCTGAGCAAACAGGCCAAATCCTTTAATGGCATGTGTCTGGATTCTCTGTAAGTGGCCTTGTGTGTGTGCTGCGTGTTTTGAAGGGGGTTGCCAATACGTGCGTGCGGCTGTGCGTGCGGCTGTGCACGGAGACGCAGGGCGAGCACGTTCACTGGGTAGCCGTGCGGTACCTTAATTCAAGCAGGTGAGACGTCTTGAGTGACACATCTCAAGCATGGTGAACGGAAATCCGGGGAAACGCAGGGATCAGAACCGGCTTACAGGAGCCGAGCGCACGGCCACAGATGGTCTGTCATTTTCACACAAGCATTTAGAGAAAAATCCTACACAGGTTACCTTTAATTAAACGCACCGTGTGCTGTCTCTCTCTCTCTCTCCCTCCCACTTCTTTGCTCTCTCCCTCCCTCCCTTTTTCTCTCTCGCCCCTCTCTCTCTCTCTCTCCCCAGTGCTGACAGAGTGTAGATTGCAGTACAATAACCCTCTGATTCCAGTGGGTCCTTCCTTTAAAGGACGCCAATCAGACCTGCAGACCTGAATACGGTGAAAACTAACACTTGAGTCAGAAGGGGCAATACTGTGAACGGCCCATTGAATCCTGGGAAATGGAGCAGTGAGGTGTGAATGGAACATGTGTGGACAGTGGGACCTGTCGTGCAAGTGAAGAGGGTGTGACTTGTGCGGTCCGTACAGTACTTCAATGGGATCTGCACAGGGGGCCGGGACAAGTAGCGTCTCTAGCGGGTCGGACTCCCAGTGGAAAGCTGTGCTGGATCAAGGCACTGGGTTCAATTCCCTGAGTCCTCATATTTCCGAGAGAGAGAGAGAGAGAGAGAGAGAGAGAGAGAGAGAGAGAGAGAGAGAGAGAGAGAGAGAGAGAGAGAGAGAGAGAGAGAGAGAGAGAGAGAGAGAGAGAGAGAGAGAGAGAGAGAGAGAGAGAGAGAGAGAGAGAGAGAGAGGTGAAGACGAGAGGAAGAGAGGTAGGTGTCCTGTAGCCAGATGACTAACCACCCACCTGCTCCTTTACGACATGAATCTGGTTCCACCGCAAGTCGCTTGGGATAAAAACGTGTGACGCGGTGGTGAAGGTCAAACAAGTGGAAAGCGTGTGGCGCTCTCCACTCAGAAGAAAAACCTATGTATGTTTCTATTAGTGAAGAAATAAAATACATATTTCATATATTTGGCATCACACGTTCTCCTCTGGCCACCCAGCTTCCGTCCGTTACCTGCACACTGTTTAAATCAGACACCGTGGCAACCATTTCTCTCTCTCTCTCTCTCTCTCTCTCTCTCTCTCTCTCTCTCTCTCTCTCTCTCTCTCTCTCTCTCTCTCTCTCTCTCTCTCTCTCTCTCTCTCTCTCTCTCTCTCTCTCTCTCTCTCTCTCTCTCTCTCTCTCTCTCTCTCTCTCTCTCTCTCTCTCTCTCTCTCTCTCTCTCTCTCTCTCTCTCTCTCTCTCTCTCTCTCTCTCTCTCTCTCTCTCTCTCTCTCTCTCATGCAAATGAGAGGTCAGGTGACTGCAGCTGAAGGGTTTTTCGTTTCTCAAACAGACGCTGGCCTGCATGCACATACACACAGAGCCACACACATGCCTGCACGTGCACACACGCAAGCACACACACACACACACACACACACACACGCAAGCACTCACACACACACACACAACACACACACGCAAGCACTCACGCATGCACACACACACACACGCATACACAGTTGTGTTTTTTGTCTTTGTTAAATTGCTATCATTGCCTCTCTTACAGGCTCATTCTGTCTGCCTCCTCTACACTCTTGCTCTACTTTCCTGTCATCCCAGCTCTCTCTCTCTCTCTCTCCCCCCCCCCCTCTCTCTCCCTGTTTTATTCATAAACATGCTGTTCCATCAGGACTCTCTATGTAACTGTCACTCATACTGTGTTTCCGTCAACAACCTCACTCAGTTGAGTTATTCTGTTCTCGTCTTCACTTAGTAGTTTGACTCTTCAATTCAACCAACTCTCAATCATAATAGCAGTCACTTATTTAGAATAGCAACAAAGGTGGTATCTTTTATTATGTTACGGTCCTTTACTTTCTACTGTGACATCCAAATTTCCCGATTGGGATTAGTAAAGAAAAAATGCATTAATTAAAAGGAATTAACTTCAATTTCAATTAATTTAAATCCAAAGATCTTCATATTTCACTGACACAAATGATAGTATTTAATATATGCAAAACACAAAAGGCGGCCTTTATGCTGCTGCTAGGGTTCTAAACGTTCACAGGTGGAAAATTATTTTTTGATCTATTTCCTTATAGCTAACTAAGGCAGCTGAGACCAGCACTGCTGATCTGATGAATTTGAACAGGTGGTGATGGATACTATATACATAGGCTCTAGACACACTGGGGCCTGGAGATGGAGCAAGGGAGAGAGATATGGAGAGAGGGAGAGAGATATGGAGAGATATGGAGAGAGCGAGAGAGAGACAAGACAAAGCAGATGGAGAGGAGAGTAAACGTGAAAGGGGGAGGTGGGAACCACACAAAACAAAAAGGTTGAAGAGAGAGCGAACTAATGAAAGAGACAGGGGCAGAGAGGGAGAGCGAGAGAGAGAGCGAGAGAGCGAGAGAGCGAGAATGAATGAATGAATGAATGAATGAAATGAAAGTATAAAGCATATATTTTACCACAAGAGAGGAGAGGAGACAAGGATGACAAGGAGAGAGAGCAAGGGGGGGATGAGAGAGGGGAGGGGGTGAGATAAGAAAGGGAAGAGAAAAGGGCTGTGTTGATGGAGCGAGGGATAGATGTGACAGAGAGAGAGAGGGCTGACAAAGAGAGAGAAGGAGATGGAGGAGGGCCAGGTAAATAGCACAACAGGGATCAGACCAGCGCTCAGCGTAGACGCAGACTTCCTGTTCCTCTTCCATCCATCATTATCCCCCCCCTCACACCCACCACCAAAATACCATCACTACCTCTCTCCCTCCCTCCCTCTCTCTCTCTCCCTCCCTCTTGACCCCACTCCCTCTTTCACTTTCCCTATCGGCCCCCTCTCTCCCCCCTAACACCCCCTCTCCCCCCACAACAACGACATCACCCCCCCCCCCCCCCCCACCCCCACCACACCCCCGTTCACACAACCCAGCATATGGCGTGCTGTTGGTCCTGTGCATGACATCACACATGATATGTGTGATGTCAGTGCGTGGTCTGTAGATTCCCGGGTCTTATGGATCCCGGTTTGGGCGGGGGGTAAGTGCTTCCATGGTTACCCGGGGTGCCACATGGTGTGCTTTGGTTTGGGTGTTTGTTGTTCTCGGGACGGGGACTGTTGGTTGTTCTCGTGGGTCTGTTCCAGCGGGGGATAAGGACGTGGTGCTTTACTCCGCTTTACTGTACTCCCTTTACATTTTTAAACTTTATTTATACATCGATTCTGTCGAGTTGCGCTCCGATCAGACTCATTTACAACCAGGGGGAGGCGCATTTCGTCTGAATATTAAAACCAGTTCGTGTGTAATTTTTCTACTTGATCAAATCGACTTCTGGAGGTTGAAAGGTCAAAGGGCACTGCTTCGCGCAGATTCATAAGCTTCCATCAAGGGCGAGAATGTGTCGAGTACTCACTTCTGAGTGTGTGTGCGTGCGTGCGTGTGTAGAACTGTATGTTAGGGGGCTGTGTTTAAATTAAAAAGAGACAGCGAGCGAGAGAGAGAGAGCGAGAGAGCGAGAGAGCGAGAGAGCGAGAGAGAGAACGTGTGACAAACAGAAAAGGGAGGGAACGTGCTGAAGGGTGTTTGGAGGGTAGAACAGGTGAGGGGGGAGGGGGGAGGAGAGGAGGGGGGAGGGAGGAGGTCCAAGTGTAAAATAAGATGTGATATTGTTAATGCTACAGTAAATTAATATTCACGCAGGGTCAGCCATCAGAGGAGGACCAGGCGGGGCGTGAGAAACATGATAATGGAATCTGTCATGGGCGAGAGACAGGAGGCCGGGGGCGAGAGAGGCAGAGAGAGAGAGAGAGAAAGAGAGAAAGAGGAGGAAGAGAGACAAAAATGCAAAATGGGGAACTTGAGAGGGAGATGAGGTAGAGAGAGGTAGGACACAGGAGAGCGAGAGAGACAGATGGAGAGCGATGAGAGCAAGTGAAATGGGAAAAAGGAGAGGAGAGGTTCATTAGAAGCTTGAAGCTGGGAGGAGGAACAATACGAAGGAGATATAGGTGTGTGTGTGTGTGTGTGTGTGTGTGTGTGTGTGTGTGTGTGTGTGTGTGTGTGTGTGTGTGTGTGTGTGTGTGTGTGTGTGTGTGTGTGTGTGTGTGTGTGTGTGTGTGTGTGTGTGTGTGTGTGTGTGTGTGTGTTCCCGTGCATGTGTGTGTGATGAGGGAGGTAGCCAAGCGGAATTAATCTACAAATTAGAATGAATAATTAAGTCCCGGGAATCCCAAAGGAATGGGATGGAAAAGTGAGGAAAATGAAGGTGTGTGTGTGTGTGTGTGTGTGTGTTCCGCAGGCTTGAATCAGTGGCAGGGAGAGTAGCAGCCGTGAGAAGCAGAGAAGATGAGATGGAATAAAACTCCAGAAGAGAAGAGAAGAAAACAAAATGGCTGATCAGGCCTAGAGGACGGTTCCTTATCAGAGATATGTTAACGTCTGCTCGGCATGACTGGAGTTGTAGTTCTATAGCATACAGTGAGACTACAGGTTGGAATGGAATGGGATGTGACATTCTTCTGACATTTTAGAACCACGCTTCTTGACCCAACATTCTAGAATCAACATTCTAAAATGGAACCCAGATTCTAGAACAAAGCATCGAGAACTACGATTCTAGAACAGTCTAGGTTCTAGCCCAGTCTAATTGAGATGCGATTCTCAAAACAAACCTCCCCTAACTTGAAATGGAATTGAATAACTTAAACTAATTCAAACACGACGTTCAATATGTTTTGTTGGCACTCTTGTCGGCCATTTTTGCACCGTAGTCTTCCAGCGGTAAATCAAATTACGTTCAGAAACACAAAACCATAACGTCGTTATGGACTGACTCAGCCGTTTTCACAACGCATATGATGGATGAAAACCACGCTGTAATTCTTACCGGTCCTCGCTGTTGCCCGATCTCTCTTTATCTTTCATTATTTATATTTTATTTCACATTTCTCTTTGAGCTAGATGCTAGTGATGTGTCGCTAAAGCAAGACTAATCTCAGATAGATCCAGTCGGTGCTGGAGTTTTGATTATTGATCATTTATCAACGCTGCATATGCCGATAACGAGGATTTAATGGTTAAATCATTTCTGCTGTCCCCTTGAAAAAACGATGAGTGAATTACTCCGTGGGCAGGGGATAGCCCAGTCGAGAGGCTTGCGTGTTCGTCCGCCAAGAGAAAGGTCCTTTGTTCGATCCCCAGCCTATTCCTGCCTCTTGATTACCTGTATCTGCATTCCCCCATTCACATGTTTCCATGAACACTAACGGGCAAATTATACTTCTGCCGTAGTTTCGCCGGGGGGGGG
Source organism: Lota lota (assembly GCA_026745465.1). NCBI lineage: Eukaryota > Metazoa > Chordata > Actinopteri > Gadiformes > Lotidae > Lota > Lota lota. The sequence continues at coordinate 15,720 of JACYXH010000571.1, read as the reverse complement.
TCTCTGCGTCACCGGACCACCGGTACGCCACCTTGTGTGTGCAGTCTCTCTGAAGAAGGAGGTTAAAGCCACTTGGTCGTTCCCCCATTCAGGATTATTTTGATCGGTAGCTAGAGTCAGATGTGTGCGTGCATGTTCATGTGGACGACGAAGATTCACAACACCAGAAGTCACGGGATTCGTGCGTTTTGGCAAACTTGTGGCGGACCATGTTCAGAACATGTGTAGAGACCCATGGCATAACTACGACGGCTACTCAACGCAGAAGTATAGTCTGGCCCCAAGAGGAAAAGAAAAGATGAAAGACATTTATTTTACATTACTACCATCTTGCAGTGACACCTGCACATCCCGCTTGGGGCTGAGTTGAAAAAAAAAGTCTGTCTGTCTCCTCCTGTTACCTTCTCTGTGTGTGGAAAAGCTTTGAGTAATGCATCTCTGGCCTAGAAGCTGATGCCGTCTGTATGTGCTAGCGGTGGAATAAACGCGAGGACTTCGGCTGATCAGGAATGACGTGATGGAAGTGTTTTCAGAAGCCGAGATGACATGATGTCTGACGTTCCCACGACAGCTTTGTTACAAGTCCAAACACGTGTACAAAAAACATATCTTCTATTCTCTTCTTTCATCTTCCTCTCTGTCCTTAGTCTCCTTTTACCCACTCAGAACTTCCCCCATCTTCTCTTTATTTTGATCTGTCACATGCTGCAGAAATAGTACCGGCTTCCAATTGTATGTTTTATTAAATTGGTTACGATAATGAGGTCCACATGGTGTGCATGTGTGGGAGGATGATGAGGAAGGTGACAGAAGGGCGATGAAGCTGATGACAGGAAGACGAAGATGATGAAGCAATGATGAAGGGGAGGAAAGGGGGACGGAGATGCCGATGAGGAGAAAGATGATGAAAGAGGAGAGGACGGCGTAGGATCTCCACCGTGAGAAGGTGGAGATCTCCCTAGAGGTTTAGGACAGCTGTCATCTTACTGCGCGTCAACGCGTAGCATGCTAACAAACACACACACACACACATCAGAGAAACACACACACATCAGAGAAACACACACGCGTGCAGAAAAACAGAAGTCTAAATCCGTTTGTTCTGCGTGTGTGTTTGAGGAAGAATGTGCCTCTTCCTCAGATGACGAAAGCATGAGGAAGACCGTGAAATGGTTAGGAACATGGCAACAATAGGAACCACACACACACACACAATCGATCCAATCGGTATGGCCTCCATAAGTGTCGCTCTGGCGTGTGTTTCCAGGCCTGCTCTGGATGTTTGTAAAGTGAACCGTGGGCCAATTACAGGCTAATCGCGACAGATTACCGCCCGATACTATTCTATTACTCCAATTCCACACTAATTGGTCCAATTAGACCAAATTAGTTCTCGCTCGTTTGGAGAGCGAGGAGCCAACGGAGGTTCCAAAATCACGGGGGCTCTCCGCATTCGGCAGATGTGCGTTGCTCCTGACCTCCGCTTCCATTGCCCTCCATCCCGGGACCAGAAGGTGCTTCAGCTCCGTTGACGATGAACCAATAATTAAAAAGGGCTCTCGGATCCCCCCTCCCCCCGCCCCCCAGCCCCCAGCCCAACACACACACACACACACACACACACACACACACTCTCTCTCAAAGTGGCAAACAAACAGACAAGATACATTGACAGAGAGACACGTTGAACACACACAAACACACAGAGACCACAAATACATACCACGCAAAATGCACACAGAACAAGCCGCCGCGTGTGTTGACATACATCAAGCTGTTTCTACATGAAGAGAGACATAAACACAGCAGCGTTCCATTGGTACAGTGATCAGGGGGATTGTGCGGCACTCTGTCTGACGGCCAGTACAGACCGAGCAAAGGGGTTGGCTGGGTTTGGTGGGGAGGGGTTGGCTGGGTTTGGTGGGGAGGGGTTGGCTGGGTTTGGTGGGGAGGGGTTGGCTGGCCGGGCTGGTGTTAATGACATGCCGTATTTGAGGAGGGGGCGCTTGGTTTGTTTTGGCTGACATTCACATTCCAGCCTCATCTCATGCACCACCATGTCCCGGAGATTATGGCACGCCTCCTGGGAGTAGGTGTGTGTGTGTGCGTGTGCGTGTGCATGTGTGTGTGTGTGTGTGTGTGTGTGTGTGTGTGTGTGTGTGTGTGTGTGTGTGTGTGTGTGTGTGTGTGTGTGTGTGTGTGTGTGTGTGTGTGTGTGTGTGTGTGTGTGTGTGTTAGCTCTCAGCAGGACGGACAGGACTACTGAGCCTTGCTGTCAGAGGAAAGAGGGATGGGAGGAGAGAGCAGCCAGACTCCTGGACCAGGAGAGTTTAAAATCATATAGAACCACATTAAGCTCCCACCGAAGGCTCATCCTTCAGATATGTGCACTGTGCACGTGTACCGTGCACGCCTGAAAGATTCACACCATGTGGAATAAAAAAAGTGCATCCTTAGCCTTCCATTAATTTACGTCTCGATCAACAAAAGTATTCAAACTTTAACTTTCTACTTTATAACTTTTGTTGGATATTGTTTTCCGTAATGTGTAACATTCTTAGCTAACACATTTAATGGTGGTGTCAAGAACTTTGTGAGGGTACTGGGCTTCTTTGTGCATCTTATCCCCAAGCACAGAGACAGGGAGGCATGGGTGCTAATCGCTGACGATTCACACATTTGCGTGCATGCACCCACACTCACCCACACAACTACGCTTATGTGGTCATATACATACATTCACATCCGTACCCAGAAACAGCATGAGGCAGCAACATCGCTAGGAAGCAGTAGCAACTTCATATTAGTCACGTCATCATATGCATTTGAATAAAGTTACGTTGTTGCAGGAGTAGGCAGACCAGAGAGAGCTAGAAAAGTGGTTTATGACGCATTTCTCATTTCTGAAAGGTAGGCAGGGGCTACAGGGTGTAGTTATGTGACCCAAACAATTTGAAGGTTTATGAGGACAACCAGCGTGGAAAGGGTGAGCAGTGGCTAGAGGGCGTAGATATACCTGAAGAAAAGTGGTTTATGGGGACAGTGGTTCTGAAAGGTGATCAGGGTCTGGAGGGGGTAGATACCTGAAGAAAAGTGGTTTATGGGGACAGCGGTTTTCCTTTTTGAAAGGTAGGCAGGATGGAGAGGGGGGATGGATGATGTTTATGGGGACAGCGGTTCTGAAAGGTGAGCAGGGTCTGGAGGGCTTAGAACCGTGATGAATGAGATACGCATGGAGGAAGGTGATGGAGGCAATTGGAGAGTGTGAGAGGGGAATATTAAAAGCCTTCTTCAGAAAGGAGAGAAAATACGAGGCGATAATTATGAAAACACGAAAATAGACCGCTGTTCAGCTCCGTGTTGAACTTCCCTTCACCTCCCCCCTCCCCAACCATCCCTCCCCCCACCCGATTTCACACTTCAACCCCCCCTGCCAAATCCATTTCCTCCAACTTTTTATTTAACTTATTTTCATCTCTCGTATTTCTCACAGGTCCCTCCCTTCCATGACTCATCTTTCACTCATTTCTTATGCTTTCTTCCCCTCATTCTGCTCTCGTTTTCCCACTCGACTTCTCTTTTCAAGCATCCAAGCCTTTGGATATGACTGATTCTCTCTCTCTCTCTCTCTCTCATATACATTTCTTTAACTTCCTGTCCTCTCTTCCCGTCTCTCGTCTGTCCGAATGGATTAGCTCTATTTCTTTCTCTCACCCTCTCTCTCTCTTCCTTCCTCAACTCTGCTCTCTCGTCCATTTGTGGTGTGTGTGTGTGTGTGTGTGTGTGTGTGTGTGTGTGTGTGTGTGTGTGTGTGTGTGTGTGTGTGTGTGTGTGTGTGTGTGTGTGTGTGTGTGTGTGTGTGTGTGTGTCCTCCTGCAGCAATCATAGCATAAACTCTTCAACCCACATTAGCCGTATCTGAAAAATAATCTCTTCTCCACTCTCAAAGTTTTTGGGTTTATTGTAAGTCAACTTGCAGAAGATTTAATGGAGGAGAGATGGGGGACTGTTCTCTCGAAAAGGAAGAGAGTCTAAATGAGGAAATAGCCAATGTTGAGTTAGTTAGTGAGTAACCACTGCAGGCAACGTGTAAGCGTGTTATCCGTTAAAAAGTAGTTTTTTCATGGAGGACATGACTCTCCTATCTTTCAGGAGATGTTCTCCTGACTTTATTCTTTAGAGAGAGGATGTGTTTGAATTGGCTCACTTGTTCCATCATTCCCTATTTCCTATTTAGTGAGCACTACAGAGTACCCTATTTAGGGAATAAGTATAGGGGGAATTCGGACACTAATTCTGCCCCGGATATCCATTGGAGGTACACGTATTGGTCACCTAAACAAGCCGACACATCTTAGAGCACTGGGACTCATTTGTGCAAACAACACATTATGTGAGGACCATCTCTATTGGATGAATGTGATGACGTCAACCGCTATGCATCATGGGATATAGTGCAGGAATGAGTGTGCATTATAAATACTTCTTGTACGACGCATTGTGGGTATTAAGTATTGCTCTCCGGAGGGCAATCAGATTTGTGACAAAATGGTGACACCCTAAATAGTGCACTTTACGGGGCACAAATGGACCATTTCGGAGAGAGATGAAGAGGGGGGTCCTTACTCACTCAGGCGGCTGCCCTGAAACACTGCCTGAATCAAACTGGCCTACATTTTAAAACCCTGCTTTTTCCTGGAGCTCTCCTCTTCCTCACTCCACTGTGTTTAAGAACTACAACTCCCAGCAGCCACTTCATGCCCCCTCACTCATCCACCCACCGAGGCCAGCAAGGGGAACAACGGGACATTTATCATGAGTAATGAACTGCTCCCCGTAGAAGAGAAAAACGCTCTGTAGAATTTACTACATGCACTCAACACATGCTTTAACATGAGAACCCTGAACAGTTTCACTCAGGTCGTATATCCATGTGAGGATTTGTGTTCTTCGGAGCTGACTGTAGCCCACTAGAATGTTCCATCTGTGGCAATTTAATGTTAATATATATATATATAATTAAGAGAGAGAGAGAGAGAGAGAGAGAGAGAGAGAGAGAGAGAGAGAGAGAGAGAGAGAGAGAGAGAGAGAACTGTTGTTGTGTACCTGCTGGTGATACAGTCATGTTGTGTTTTCCAGCGTGGTCGTCCAACAGGTGTGCTGTTGGACAAATGACTCCCCAGGGTGCACTGCTAGTGTCTCTATGCATTTGGTGCCAACACAGCCCCCAACTCAGAGTGTGTGTGTGTGTGTGTGTGTGTGTGTGTGTGTGTGTGTGTGTGTGTGTGTGTGTGTGTGTGTGTGTGTGTGTGTGTGTGTGTGTGTGTGTGTGTGTGTGTGTGTGTGTGTTCAAACGGTCCTTTAAAATACATCTAAAGAAATGCACCAATCCGGTCAACGCATGTCCAAGACATGGAAAAGAAAAGAACGTGCACAAACAACTGAAGGAGCAAACGCACCTACCTCGCCGAACGGTCCGAACGTGGGTGTAGAGAAGCTTGAGAAGTCCTTAATCCAAATATGAAGAACCGCTCCAAATTACTCCATGAATGAAAACACCCAAAACACAATAAATCCAAAAGACGTAATCTGACACAGGAAGGGAAGAGGAATGGCCAAGGTCTTCTGATTGTAATGTCCTTTCTCCAGTGAAACTAGGTCTCAAACGGCCTCAATAGGAGGTTGGTCAGCTGTTACAAGCCATTTCAAAATCTGTCCAC
>JACYXH010000571.1:0-5000 GCA_026745465.1 Lota lota | reverse complement strand
TTGTTGTCGTTTTTCTGTTCAGTTAAATCCGGTAAAATCCAGTTTAATGCATCGTAAGAGTAGATGTACAGTATGTGCATACATAATGCACAGTTTTACCGTCAACATTCTCCATTATGGGTATAACCCGCCGGCAGGCTTATCATTGTTTGCATAATTAGTTTGATTTTGTATGGTTTTCTTTAGTCTTTGGTTCATGTGCTTATTTCTTTTCATTTAATTGTTTTGATTTTTGGCACATTTTTTGAGCCATGGGACTACAACTTCTAAAACTCAAACAATAAAAAACCACTTTGACTTGAGAGTGCAATAACAAAGTGTGCCCAACAGTGCCCGGGTGAGACTGGTTTGTTCCCAGTGTGCTTCGACTCAAAACCTGCACAAACTTTACTTTCAATAATTTAAAGTTTCAGTTTGGAGGGAAACAGCAGAGTATTTACGCGTTTGGGGCTAGTGTCATCCAGCATTAGCATCGCGATCAGCGTTAGCATCCCGAATGGTGATCTTCAATGAATTGATTACATTTAGCATTCATGGCGACTAACATGTTATGGTTGTTCTTACAATTTACAGCAAACTAGACATGATTTTAACTGGGGATTCTTTTCAGCCAGTTACCCTGCAGAACTGACACGCCCGCCCAGCATTTCATTTTGCCTGCCTAACATTTTGGGATGAGAGAAAATGTAGATGTTATTCAATCTAGAGGGTTTATATTGTGCAACATTGCTCATGGAGATGCCTTCAATAGTATTTCAGTAAATAAAGCATGAACAATAAGGAAAGGCACGGACATTTAAAGTGCAGCGTCAGCAGACAGACCCCGTATTAAAACGAACCCGGACACGTGTTTTTGTCTATGCTTTATTAAATATTGATTGTGTTAAAAGCATCTGGAACTCAATTCTATGTTCTCTCAAGAAGCACACTTTCTCTAAAATATTCTGCAGTACTTTACCAATTAGCTCTCTTCACCTCCTTCTCTCTCTCTCTCTCTCTCTCTCTCTCTCTCTCTCTCTCTCTCTCTCTCTCTCTCTCTCTCTCTCTCTCTCTCTCTCTCTCTCTCTCGTTGTTGCTGTTTTTTCTTCCTTCTTTGTGTTTGTTGTAATGAACAAATAACCTAGTTGTTTTACTTGAAAAAAAATTAATAGCTAAATTCTCCTTCTCTATCACTCTCTCTATCATCAACCGTGAACCTCATGAAGTTACACTGAGTGTATTACTTAGTCTTTTTAATTCACACATTCTCTCTCCCATGGCGATGCCCAAAAAACTATCCAAACATTACCGGGGAAGAACACACCATCTGCGCCGCTATCACCAACAGACCCCCCCTCCTCGCCACTCCTCCCCCAGTCATTTAAAAACCAACAGATGGAAACCGCGGTGCACGAAAGGCAAAAAAACAACAACCCACAATGCACTTTGTTATTTCCACCCGGAGGCACACGCGCGGGGCCCATCCGCCGCTCGACGGCAAATGGACTCGTGTTTGAAACAACAACATGTTGTTTACACGTGCGAGGCGACTTTGTCCCGCGAACAGGAGAACGGGGAGGTTATTAAAGGCTATTTTGGTACGAGCTAGTGTGCTATTTATAAGAATAAACGCAACCCTTGCTGATGATATAAAAACACGCCGGTAATTAGAGGAGTCGAAAAAGTAAACAAGGAAAATAGGCGGGAAGTCATTCTTAGCTGCTGTCTGGCGCACCTGGATCATTAAGGACCTCGTTAAGGACCTCGTTAAGAAGCTGAGGATTAGGCATAATTAGTGGCTTAATTAGTGCGTCGCCATGGGCCCCGCCCAGCTCCAAACAGGAGGCGTTCAGCCCTGGGAGTGGAAGAGGAGGAGAGGGTTAAACAAGGACTAATTGGAGACAGTTAAGCATCATGAAAGCATAGTTTTGGAGGATACGTTTTTGTCCAGCCTGGGCCGGAAACCAACAACTGCAAGGGGCGGAGTTACTTCTTGTTTCCTGTTTCGTTACGGAGACAAGAAAACTCAAATCGCATGATGAAACTTTCAGAAGGGGATTTTAAGAAGTGTATTCTACAGTGGCCAGTCTACACAATGTTGATTTACAGACACTTTTTTAAGTTTACTAGCGTCAGCCGAGTTGTCAATAGCAAAGTACTTACAGATCCCCGCCTCCAGCAACACGATTGGTCAGCAAATATGAAGTGAAAGAAAGTGAAACAACCCGTTCGCCCACATTGAGTGGGTCTAGATTTAGAGTATAGACTAAAGTCTGATTTGTGAGGCTATTCATACCATAAAGTGAGACTGTGAGAGTATTCATACCATAAAGCTAGAGAGAGAAATTACATTCCACCTGCTCTATGATATATTCATTCATGATTCAATGAAGGAGCGATTGTGGATTGTTTATTGATCCTCCAGATTTGCAATAGAAGGATGTGACAATATTGCAATTAAAATGTTTTTATGAAAACATGATTGTTATGCAATCAAAGACTTGTATGTCCATGCATATATTTCCTAGAGGAAATTAGCTGTCCATATGAAAAATGTGTATGAATTTTATGGAACAAAAAATATCTACTACAAAATCTGTCCGTCAATTTGTGTGTGTGTGTGTGTGTGTGTGTGTGTGTGTGTGTGTGTGTGTGTGTGTGTGCCTGCCTGCATGCATGTGTGCATGTGTGTCTGAGTGTGCAACTCTTAGGTACTTTTTACACTACGCAAGTTTCACTTTACTTGAACTTATAAATCTGAATAAGTTGAACTAATCAATTTGGACCCAGACTGATAGACTGTGTTTTGCCTCTGACTCCAGAGATGAGGAAGTAATTGTCTAAATGAAAAGTAATTTTCTATTTTTACAAACCCCTACAGGCTCGTTTTCTTTTCTGTTTTCACAGGAGAAACAAATTGCTGAGAAGGGCCATTTTGTAATTAATAAAACGAGTTTGAAGAACTTCTATGAGATAACGAGGTGACAACCCCAAAGACCATGGAGAAAGGACAGACAAGACATACAGACTGACAGACAGGGAGATGGACAGACCGAGAGACAAGCAGAAAGACAGGCAGACAGAAACACAGACAGACGGACCGACAGACAACCAGACATGCAGAGAGACAAACAGACATAGAGCCATACAGACAGACAGACACAAAGACAGGTAAGACAGACACACACACACACACACACACACACACACACACACACACACACACACACAAAGACCATGAGAGGACATCCAGTAAGGTAAGAGGCATTAGCTGGCTTTTATTCCCTAATCTTTAGGTCCTAATGGCCTTATAGTGCCTTGGCTGTTTGGACGTCTGGCAGACATTATTGACAAATCACGTCGCTGTCTCCTCTTTGATAGCCTTCTATTATCAGAAGCTTCCAGAAACTCTTTAGTTACTGAAGGGACGTAGTTATTAGGACTAACATATATATATATATATATATATATATATATATATATATATATATATATATATATATATTTACATAAATATATATATAATAAAAACTATAGTGTATATCTTTGATACGAAAAATAAAAGCATATTATGTAGACATTAATAAAACATATTATTAGTTATTGACATGTATGTTTGTACGTAATGAATGTTGATGATGGATATGTTCAGAGTTGTTAATCTTCTTGCAAAAACAGTTTTCTAGCCACTCCAAGACAGCCACGCAGATTGCCCTTTTTAACAATATAAATAACTCCTAATCGAACTGCCTGTTGTTTTCTAACATTTAAATTAAGTTATTACAGACCGACGCACACTTCAGTTTGAAGCAACACCATACGGCGCAGAATAATATTCAGCATACAATGATGAATTGGATTGTATTTTCATCTCACACTGTACGTTATTTATGTTAAACATATTCAATAAAACAACCTTTGGGTATAAACATGTCTATGGTATCTTTCTTTCGATATTTTTCTCGATCTTGTGGTGCGGTTTTCTCTGCGTAACGTGCAGGCCTAAGCATTCGTCGGAGGTCCGTTCAGCTGGAAGTCTTTGAGTACGTCTTTAATGGCCACTACTTTTATGGTGTAATTTGCATAGGTTTAGTTTAGTGTAAACAACCTGTTTAATGGCCACTACAGGAACCTCCAAGTGAGCCTCGCTGTAATTAGCGCCGCTTATCTCCTCCCGTGTTTCAGCTGAGACGGGAGAGGCTGATTAACCCCCGTGAACCATCGCTCGCACGCGACACCGCGACGTCACGTGTCAGCTCGGGAAAATGCAGGAAAAAAAGGCGACACGTGCAGGGAGTCCCCCGAGAGGTCGAGGGTCAAGCGAGAGAAACCCAGCAGCAGTAAAATAAAAATGTAAAACGCACACACAGGTACACACATACACAGGTTTCAAACACATATGTAACCACACACACACACACACACACACACACACACACACACACACACACACACACACACACAAAGTAAGTACCAGTCGGCTGAAGGAGGAGGTTAGGGTTGAAGGCAAAGGGTTACCACAACAACCCACACCCAGGTGCAGAAGTGTTAAGGACGACCCTGATGTGGAAAACATCCTTTTAGCTGGTGTGTGTGTGTGTGTGTGTGTGTGTGTGTGTGTGTGTGTGTGTGCGTGTGTGTGTGATGCTCTCTTCACCCCTCCATCTTCTTCTCCTCCCTCCATCTGACCCTCAGTACGACATCACCTCAGCACTACCCTCGACCCCTTGACCTCGTGGGCGAGAGAGAGCCGGAGGTGCTGGGAAGAAAAGAACGAGACGGGGTGTGAGAGGGAGAGAGTGGGAGAGAGAGAGAATAGATACAAATAAAACCATTACTGGAGTTGTAATAGCAAGAAGTGAGTGCAGGGAAAGAGAGAGAGAGAGAGAGAGAGAGAGAGAGAGAGAGAGAGAGAGAGAGAGAGAGTGAACACTGTTGTTGAGTGTACCTGCTGGTGAAGCAGTCATTTTGTGTTTTCCAGCGTGTGCTGTTGGATGAATGACTTCCCAGGGTGCACTGCT
>JACYXH010000570.1:190000-222936 GCA_026745465.1 Lota lota | reverse complement strand
GCGTCACCGTGGTAACAGCATCTGGGGCTTATCGTTGCTTGGCAGCACATCCTTGGCTTGGCAAGGTGGTGTGTTATTTTTTATTTTTTATGGAGTGGGTTTGAAAGGAGGAGTGTGATGGAGGGGGCTCCAGGAAGAATAAGCAGGGTTTGCCAATCTGGACCATCTCTCCTCGTTTCACAATCAGTAGCCTCTCTTAACCTTGTCTTGTTCAGGTCAGTCTGAAGGACTAAAGGGGCTGGTGGAAGATGATTGCAGGGGCTGCCAGGGCACTGCTGAGCCCCTCACAATGAGAGACCTCGGTGGGAGATAATGGCACACAGTGACATCAGCAAGGATGATGCCCCAATGGACCCAAATCTTGCCATTACAGACAGATAACAATATGGCAACTAATGTGGAGTTCAAAGCTAAAAAAATGGAACACTTGTCCTGCCCCCTTGGCCAGTGATCTTAAGTATGTTGGACTTCACCACTGGTATCAAAATCCCTTGTGCTGGGAAATCATCCATCTGCATTGCTTTGAGAGGACAGAGGGGAAAAATGCGTTCTTTAGGTCAGACCGATTAGGACGTCCCGGTGGCTGAACTCCTGCTAGTGCACTGCTCGCGTAGGGAAAACGCCGTGTAGCGACACAGGTTCGATTCCAACCTGCGGCCCTTTGCTACATTTCATTCCATGTCTCCATCGTCGTCCTACAATCCTGTACATAAAGAGACAAAAATCCCCGGAGGACAGTGTCTGGTTTGGCGTACCGCTAACCCTGGGTTAGCCTCATGGGAAAAACCACGGCTTGTGTCGACGTTAACTTTGACACAGTGGCTGATATTACGTGTGTGTGGTAGTCATAATGATTCAGCAGCTGTGTCTGACTTCCAAACGGCTCGCGACTAGCTATTAGCCTTCTGTCCCTCCACAGGGAGGAACAGTGTCGTCGTTGTCTGTGTGAACGTGTAATCTCTTTATGTGCACTTTCTTAAAGCCTATTGTTGAAAAGCAGACGGCGCTGAAAGGTCATGTAACGGAAAGGGACGACGCAAGCGAGAGAAATGCTGTTTCCGAAAAAACACATTACTTAGACTTTTGTCGTTTCCAGAAAATAGCTCCCGATTTTGTTATTTGTTTTTCTGCCGTGCCCCAGTTCCTGTTCAGCATCCCTGTCATTAGGTTTGTCTTCCCAGAAGGATGGCTGGGGGAGGGGTGTGTGTCACGACGTGGATGTTTATGTTGATGTGGAATCACAATGTGGAGAAACGCCGCCGTCTCTTCTGCGCTGCCATGGCCCCCGGTGGAAATCTGTTCCCTTCCACAACCCAGTGAATGGATTTCCCTTTACGTTTCCCTCATCCTGCCTGGGTACATTCAAACGCCATGTGGCCGTTGTTCTATGGTCTGCCGAAATGCCTTTTGTGTTAAAATAGAAATATTATACAAAGAAATAGTTTCAAAATAAAAGTTCGAGATTTTCGGTCTTACTTGCAATCAGAAAACGAATCCCGAACCCCAACATATTAGAGAAGGGGAACCTGTTTGGGTGTGGGGGGGGGGGCAACAGATTGGACTGTCTCCCGTGGTCTCAGGCTGCATTTAAACGCTCTCGGTAGAAGTAGAAGAAGATAAACTAAAACTGATGGATGATCTCTGGTGGCGTCTGCACACACAGCTGACCTCAGCAGAACGCAGGAGCAAGGAGCAGTTAAAAAATAGGCTGTGATTTACTGACCAGTGTCCAGGGAGCACCAGGGAAGAGTGATGTCACTCACTTCCAATCTGGGGCTGTCAAGACCCCCAGTCCTGCACCTTCATTACATTCACTTACACCCCCCCCCCCCCCCCCCCCCCCCCCCCCCCCCCCCCCCCCCCCCGGGCACGTTTATTTTCCTTTTCATTTCATCACACTTTCGGCTCTCCCAGTTTCTCTCTTTGAATGTCTGTCTCTGTTTGCCTCCCTCTGTTTTGCAAAAATCTAATTTCTTATCTATTCCGTGGGTTTTCCTTTTTAGTGTTTCTTTTTTTTTCGAAAATATTTGAAAGGGCAATCATAGCCCTGGCAGCAAATCACTCGATTTCTTTGTTCGATAAGCCAACGGAAATGTATTCCGTTCCTCGTATCTTTCCCGTGTATTCTCTCCGTGCTAATTGCCCTCTGCTAGGTCACGCTTATCAGCCCCACTCTCCCTCCTGAAGCCCTTTTCTCTGAGGCGAGCCAATTGCCCCCCCCCCCCCCCCCCCCCCCCCCCCCCCCCCCCCCCCCCCCCCCCCCCCACCCCCCCCCCCCCCCCCCCCCCCCCCCCCCCCCCCCCCCCCCCCCCCCCCCCCCCCCCGTTCATTTAAAGCCCTGCGCACCGTTTTCATTTCAGTGCTGCCAAGTGCACAGGCCACCTCACCGTTGTAGAGATCAGCGTTTTCGTGAACCACCTCCAGGACCCACAGAAAATGTTGTGCCTTAAATAAGCAATGTGTCGTCCTTACCGTGTCTTTAAAGTGAGACGGTGACAGCGAGACACCCCCCCCCACACACACACACACACACCCCACCCCACCCCACCCCACCCCACCTCCGCCCTCACCATGACAACCTCCTGTACAGAGGGAATCAATCTCTCAATAGTCGTTGAGGTCTTTGCGTCATCGGTTCTTACACGTACAGCCCAGAGGGGCCGACAATGGAGTAAAATGACTGTGTAAAAAGTTTTAAACAAAGATGAAATTAGCTCTCTGACAGGCGCTATCCAAGATGGCGGGTAGTCTAGGGGTTGGTAGGGTGTCGGACTTCCAGCTGAAAAAGTACTGGGTTCGATCCCCAACAGCCGCAGTCTAACCTGTAGGCATCCTTGAGCAAGGTGGCCCAGAGTAAGCTGGCCTTCTAATTCATGACCTCTATCTGAGTTCACTGCAACCGTCGCTGGATAAAGAGTTCTACTAAATCGGATAAAAAGGTAACACAGGAAAGGACCCCAAACCCCCAGGGCTCGTGTGTTGTTCTGTCAGTGAACGAAAAAGAGAAGCCCTGCGAAATTCAGTCTGTTTGTGGCATTAGCACCAGTTCTAATGCAGGCATTAAACACCAAAGAAATATGTCTGCAAGGCCCTGGAATCCAATTTGGTGTCTGTGAAATGTCTGCGCTGCTGCGTTGGACCTGAATAACCTGCTCTTTACCACATCTCCTGTGATAATGTCAGCGTGACCGATAGTACAGACAATTCCCAGTGCTAACCTGAAATGTCAATTATGTTTTTCCGCAAGGGTAGGTCTTTTAAATGTCCCGAAATACTGCAAACAAGACATACAGAAACAACAGCAAAAGCTTGTGTACAATGTCCGCACCCACACAGCAAACACTTCCTTTTGTGTGTGTGTGTGTGTGTGTGTGTGTGTGTGTGTCTGTGTGTGTGTGTGTGTGTGTGTGTGTGTGTGTCCGCACGGCGAGGCCTAGCATGCTAATGTGTAGCGAGTTTGCTGTTTAAAATCGGTCAATTTAGTTCTGCTCTTTGTTCTTGCAATTCTATTTATGTTTTGCACAAATTCCATAATGTGTCGAGGCAAGTGCAGTTGAATGGTTTCTAACGTCATTCGTTAAAAAGTATGAGGTTGCATGATTTTAAAAGAGAAAACGATACGTCGGTCAAAAGCTGCAAGGCGTCACTTTTAATCTTCTTTGAATTAGCGTTGTCGTTAGCGTGTCCGGCTAACGACATGATTAAACCTACGGACGAGGATCCTCTGTAACGTATAATGTCTCTAAAGTATATTCCAAATAGGCAAATTATAATCGGCATGGACGCCTGAAGGACATGCCACAAAAGGGAAGTACTAGCTCTAGCGGTTCAGCTATTGCCTGCCGAGACGCTGGCCCCTCCCAAACCCACTTTTTATATTCGTCGCAAATTCTTTACATTGAAATATTATTTTTATTATTTTTCCCAAACATACGCCGCTGCACTGTGTATTTCACATCTGCACTGTGTATTTCACATCTGCACTGTGTATTTCACATCTGCACTGTGTGTTTCACATCTGCACTATGTATTTCACATCTGCCCTGTGTATTTCACATCTGCCCTGTGTATTTCACATCTGCCCTGTGCATTCACATGGAAAGAAAGATACTTCCTTCATCGATCCCAGAAGGGAAATTGTCCTGTCACAGCAGTTAATAAATAAAAACCAGGAAATAAAGAAGCCCCACGTCCCTGCTCAGTGTGTGAAGTGTGCGTACATGCGAGTACAGGGTGGTGCCCCCATGTGTGTTCTTATCTATTTCCCTGTCATGTCTTTATGGGGGTTAACATAACTCGAGTTCAGACACACACTCCCACACAGATATATGTGTGTGTACTGTTCACAGCGCTGGGACGGCCTGTGAGCCCCAGACTGCTCCAGCCCAGCCGGGCGGCCCAGTGGAAGACATTACTCAACCTCTAAACTGTTATTTGCAGGTGTCACCCTCAGTGGGGGGTGGGGGGGGGTGGTGTTGATGTGCATATTGCAACCCCTAGGCCGCTGACAGTGTACGCACACACACGCACACACACACACACACACACACACACACACACACACACACACACATGCACATGCACATGCACACACACACAGAACACCTTCATGTTGGTGGAGGTTGAGTTGAGCCCCTGACTAGTGAACAGGGGTGTCAGGACGATATTGTGGGCGGGGGGGGGGGGGGGGGGTGTCAGCTGCCTTGCCCCCAGGGCAGGTGAAAGATTGGACTGGTTCTGCAAGATTTTTGTTGTAGTGGACGGGGAGTGTGTATTCACACACACACACACAGGCACGGACGCACACACACACAGCTCAAACAGACTTACAAAGCTCAAACCCACATGTGCACGCACACACGCACTCGCGCAGACAAACACACACACTCACGTACGAAAGTATAAAAACACAAACTCACGCACACACACGTACATAATATAAAAAGCTCATGCAAGTGCACATGCACGCACACACACAAACATACATGCACACATACTCATGCAAACACACACAAATGTTTATAAAACTCAAACACACACACATACACAGATGTGTGTAATTAAAATCGGTTACTTCATTAAAACATTCCTCTACAGCAGTGTGCGAGAGATGACTCATCTGCCACCCATGTCGCCTGTAAAAAAAACTGAAAAGCAACATTCCCCCCAATTGTTTGATTATTGTCGATCACACCGCATGTCCCTTCGCCCTCGTCTCTCCTGCTCCCCGCGTCTCCGTCGCTCGTAACCAACCGCACATTACCAGTCAAACATGGCTGCCGCTCCTCCTCCTCCTCCTCCTCCTCCTCCTCTTCCTCCTCAGCCAACGTCTGAGTCATTTTGTTCCCACCTGCCGTCCTGTTCCAGCTGTGAAAGCTGATGTTTCAGCATGCGGGATCACTCACACAGGCACACTCACACAGGCACACACACACACACACAGGCACACTCACACAGGCACACACACACACACACACAGGCACACCACACACACACAGGCACACTCACACAGGCGCACACACACAGGCGCACACACACACACACACACACACACACACACACACACACACCTCCGCCGTTGCACAGGCACAACTCACCTACCAGGTTGTGTTGTTTTAGTTCCTTTTCTTTGTTGCTTCCATTCTCTCCCACTTTTTACTACTTTCCTTTCCCTCGTTTCCTCTGTTTTGTTATTGCGTACCTTCTTTCGCTCTTCCATTATTCCGGTCTCTTTCTCTCTGTTCCTTCTTTTCTTTTCTCCTTCCTTCATTTATCTGTCTTTTTATTTCATCTCTCTCTGTCTCTCTCGCACACACTCTTGCGCTCTCTCTCTCCCCCTTTCTACATTTCTTTCTTCTTCTTCGCTTTCTCTCTCTTTTCATTTCATTCTTCCTCGCTTTCTCTCTTTCTTCATTTCTTTCATCCTCTCCCTCTCTTTCTTTTCACTGACTCCACAGTTTCTGGGAGTCTTCTACCACAGAGACTGCCAGGGAAGCAGTTTCTCGCTGGAACTTTCTCTCAAGGGCATCGGCTCAGAATAGAAGCATGTGTGTCTGTAGGGGGAAGCCATCTTGGATCTGCTAGACCGAGAACCAGGCAAACCTCCATACTCTATCCACCTTGTACCGTGAATGACACATTTGAACAGTGCTTCTCGAAATCCCTTCTCGAAATTGCTTGCAAATGTCCCTTTAGAACGACTACAATGACTCCTGCTATGTTTATTTTATGCACCACTTCGTCTTTGTATTATCAGAGTTTGTTTTCATGTATTTCAGCCTTTTCTTTTCTTTTTTTACAAACGTACATTTTACCATTAAGCGGAACTACCTGAAAGTAGGAAAAGGATTAACGTGAACATTTTCTGACCACTGCCAGAAGCTAGGGCTCTCTTTTTTTGTTATACCCCATAAAACCATTGAAGCAGTTGCTGTCATTGCCTTTATAATAGGTAGCTGTGTGCAATCCGGATTGCAGACTTGAAATATCACACACTCTAAACTACTCTCTCTCCTTGCCTCAGTATCCTTGGGTTCCTTACACATCTGTATGTATTATTATTAGTATTCCTGAGGTGTATCTAGTGTTTGGTTTTATGTCATGGCTGCCCTGGACTTCCTCGCAATGGGTCTTCCCCCCCCCCCCCCCCCTCTCAATAAGTCTTAAAGCAGACTGAGGGTTTAGTGTACAAGGAGTTAGCGATGTGTTTGGTTTATTACCCAGCAAGATGTTTAAGAGACCCTCTTGCTGCAGAGTCCAAAATAACTGTTCTCACTGGGGTTCGGTTTATGATGCGACTGGTGCGGGGGATAGGGGTTTGCTGTATCAGACTGCAAGACGAAAGGTTCTTGGTTCGGATCCCAATGTCCCTTGTCTCTACCTGTTGGCATCGTTAAGCGAAAAGCCCCCTAACCCCCCGCGCGCATGTCGGTTTCTGTTCCAGACGACATTCTGAAATCCCCCGTGGATTGTGTTCGGATTACAGCGTTGTCCCAAATGACAACGTATCAGTCGAGTGGATTGTGGCCCCCGTGGACAGCGCGCGTGCACCCGCACGCATTGGTCTGTCCCCCCCCCCCCCCCCCCCCCCCCCTGTCGTCGTCGTTCCCCCTCCCCCCACCTTCAAACCTGTGAATGTTCCCAAGGCCCGGTTTGCACTTCGCATAAGCAAAACACTTCGTTGGACGACGTCAGCTAAACGCAAAGACAACGTCGGCGTCCACCTAGAGCCACCGGCCCGTCTCAACGGCGTTGGACTTTTGAGGGGGAAAGCTGGGGGTGGTGGTGGTGGGAGGGGGGGGGGGGGGGGGGGGGGGGAGAAGCAGTGCCCTGCGGTGACGAGGTCTGAGGTCTGCGGCAACAGGTGAGCGGTCTGTGAACTCTGCTGGGAGTTTCCTTCCGGACGGCCGTGGTGGATGCCGGCCGCAGCAAGTGGGAGCGATTACCCGCGCCGGCGAGTCTCGCGCGCTCCTGGGAATTCCGAAACATATCGGGAAAGCACTCGTGTGAGATGGGCGTCGCATGCGTCGCCTGTGTGCGCGCGCGCGTGTCCGTGTGTGTGTGTGTGTCTGTGTGTGTGTGTGTGTGTAGATGGGAACGAAACCAAATAACGATGTAGCTCTGTCGCATTAAAATTCAACTCATCTTAATCGCAGATGAAGCGATGGAGAAATGGCTGCCAACAGATTTTGTTTCCACAACTCCCCCCCCACCCACCCACCGCCTCCCTCCAAATCCCCTTGCTAATTCCCCAATGAGCCCCGACATTATCACCATGACAACCTCGGCCGAGGATTAGTGCCCGCACCCACGCCTAGGACCCCCCCGGAGCGCTGTGTCGCCCGGTGGCATGGAGGATTGGCGCTGGACTCCAGTATGGTCAGCCATCTTGTTGTTTTGGGCTTCTTTTTCCTTTGTGCCATCGTACACGGCTGGGAACCGTGTTTTTTCTGGTCGGTTGCTTGTCGCGCTTTCCTGTTAAAACGTCAAACGCGGGGATACAGTCTGGTCGGATTCACAGGGCAAACGTGTGGTTCCTCCCCCGTCCCCCCCCCCCCCGTCCCCCCCCCCCCCCCCCCCCCGTCCCCCCGTCCCCCCATCCCCCGTCCCTGAAGTTTACTTTATTATCACGCCTTTTATGCTAGCACTCACACGGCGCGCCACATGGGAACACATTTCGTCCATTCGCCTCCCTGTACAAACACCAGCTCTAGCGGAAACCAATCAGGGATGGCGAGGGATTAATGTTGTGCACACACTCCCTGCTTCCTTCCCTACGTCTCGTTCACATGACAACCACTCAATTCTACCCCCCCACACACACACACACACACACACACACACACACACACACCATCCTGGTCTGTACACCGTAAACTGAAATACTTTTACTATGCTAAAGTGCTAAGACCATGTCGATATATCAAGACCATGTCGGTGGATTTATCCACCACTGGTTAGCTACCCATTAAGTCCCATCACCGGTCCCCCAGTTCTCCATCTCCCCCATGTCCCCACTACTGGGCCAGAGAGTCCCCACAATGTTGGAGCTCAGACCACTTGACCCCTGCATGACCCCTGCTTCACCCCCCTGTGAGCTTCCTCCCGAGGATGCTGGGTTGGTAGCAATTGAGGAGCCGCGGTGTGAGCGTGAAGGTCAAAGGTCAGGCCCTTTTTTTAGATGTTTCCTGGCATGCAGGTGACAAGAGGCTGAGGCAGTGTGTGTGTGAGGAAGATATTCGTTCCCAGGTGGTCTGTGGGGACCGCCGCTCTCCTGGCTCATCTCTATTTCATGGGGCTTCTAGACAAATGAATGGAGGCCTTTTTGCGTCTCCTCTTTGTAGCCCATTTGAGCTAACTCTCGCTCCTCTCTGCCAATGGGCAGAGGGACAGAAAAGTCACCACACAACATTTTTTGTCTTTCCCTCTCCGTGTTTCCTTGGAGTGAGATGAC
Source organism: Lota lota (assembly GCA_026745465.1). Lineage (NCBI taxonomy): Eukaryota > Metazoa > Chordata > Actinopteri > Gadiformes > Lotidae > Lota > Lota lota. The sequence goes on along the minus strand of JACYXH010000570.1, from coordinate 213,983 downwards.
ACTCCACGAAGAAAAATCCACAGCCCAAGAGCTTTGCCAAATGTCTTACAAATTTGTTGTTTTCATTTGTATTGTACTTCACATGTATTTTTTATGCGGCCCGCTGGTGACGACATCAGAGAATGCATGATGTGATTGGTCGAGATTCTGATGCTCTAATCGTTATGTACTCAACAGGCTGCCGAATCTATTTACCTGTGAGAGAGAGAGAATGGAAGATAGGAGAGAGAGAGAGAGCGAGAGAGAGAGAGAGAGAGAGAGAGAGAGAGAGAGAGCATAATTTAATCACAGTTTTTGACCTCATTGGGTTTTCCTTGTGTAATCACCCCCTCTTGTTAACAGAACAGAGACATACATTTAAACACACATAGACACAGAGGTAGCACACACACCCACACAAGAGCTCTTACACACATAAAGAATGACAACCTGCATGAATAACTGCACGGGCGGTCTTCTTCTAAATAGACTTCTGTTAACTGTAATTTTGTCGACTCCCTATCGCTTTTGTTGTCATGCACACTGCACATACACAACACACATACTGACACACGCGTGCACACACAAACACGCGCTTAGACATCAACAAGATGCAAACAACACACACTCAACACACGCACAATACAAAATACTCGCATGCGCAAACACTTCACACAAATCAAATCATAACACATAATGGAAGACATTAAAGGCACTCCGGGGGGAAGGGGGGGGGGGGGGGGGGGGGGACGACGACCATATTTGGAATATCCTGAGTAATCACTTTGGCTTATAATGTCCCGGCCAGTTTATTACAGATTCTGACAGTTGGTCGTCTGTCGTGTACAGTGGAGCGCAGTCCGACGGCCTGTTGGCGGTGATAAGGGGCTTTGCAGCGGATGATTCTGGGTTTTCAGAACCATTTTGTACAGATCGTAATCGGAGAGTTCACTTTCAGCTCACAGTGTTGTCCCTTTTCTGCCCCGCATTGGACAATATCCCATTTATGGATGTGGAAAGATGTAGTGCAGTGCTGTATCATGCTTTGTATTCCAGGTGAAAAAAAACACGAATATTGTTCAAGATGTCCGGATGAGTTTATTGAATTCGAAGACGGTATTTCAATATCACCCGATGTCATTTGAGAAATAGCTTCCACATCAATCATTCGTAAATTTGCATTTTTTCCCCCTCCCCTCTCCTAACCCAATGGTTCGGCCGTGAAATATGAACGCGTTTGCGGTCGCTAAACTATTGCTGTTGCATTCTGGGAACATTTTATGATGGACGAATACACATTTCCCCGCCCTCAAATTTATGTTTCACGCACGATGGCAAACCCCAGCGTTCAAAATGTGTAGGCCATAACTCAACCGGCTTACAGGGTTCAAGCTACGAAGGCTTATAATTTATAGTCCTGCATTTTTTTATTAAAAGCACTGTATATTGTTTAAAGGTTTTGAACAGCAATGGATGAATAGACCGACTTGGAAACCCACACCAGGAGACACCTGTAGGTGTTCCATGGGTCAAACTAGTCGAGTTGGAAATACAAAATACAGACCTAAGAGCACCTGAACTAAACAGCAACCCCGATCCTCATTGGAACCACTTTCTTTCTGTGTTCTGGGGTGCATTCGTCGTACAGACTTGAGTTCAGCAAAGAAGTTGAACGAGACAACGGACAGCACCACCTGTCTGTGGCACAGTACACATAAACACACTATATATACAGCTATATATACGTTTAAGGGAGGGTTTACAGTTAACAGCGGTTTTTCTGCGACAGTAGCCACTCTCCAGCATCCCAGTCCGAGGCTGTTGTACGAGAAGTGCAGTGGGGGCCGCAGAGAGGTGTGTGGGTGGCGGTATGATTACACATGTTCCCAGGCAGCCTCCTCTTCGGTATCGTCTAGATACTGAGAGATACAAGAGAGGGAGAGAGAATGATGCATGTATAGATAGTAATGGTGGGAATCCCCTTTAATCAGGGTCATGAGAGAGAGGGGGCGTTTTTGAAAGGTTATGCGCTGTCGGTTATTCAACTGAAAATAAAAGACAGCGCTAAAGTAAGTTCGGATGGCATTTAGCGTTGAACCCATTCCTGCGAACGTAGCGCTCGGACGCAACCAGTCCGTTTCCGGCGGACTAATATTTATAGCAGATCTGTCCGTAACGCCTTGACATTTTGTCGTTCGTAAATGCTCACGTCAACGTCTTTGTGGTAATTATTCCACCTGTGATGGTTGGATTGTTTTCTCTCTTGGGATTCTCTTCACAGGATTGTTTCGCAAAATATGTTGATTTCTGTGACAATGGCAATTGCTACACGCCACCAAGGTGACTTTTGCTAGGCTCCTCCAGACAAGGACGCAGGGTGGTGGTGTTGGAAGACAATCTCTCCACACACACACACACACACACACACACACACACACACACACACACACACACACACACACACACACACACACACACACACACACACACACACACACACACACACACACACACACACACACACACACACACACACACACACACACACACACACACACACACACACACACACACACACACACACCATGTTGCCATGCAGGAGATCTCTCCCTGAGTGTGTGTGTGGTGACGGCTGGCTTAACCTGTTGCACACTGATTACTCAATGCACAACAGGTGTGCTGCCTCACCCAGCCTCACAGAGTCCAGTCAGACTGACTCAGGTCAGGTGAGGCTGCTTCAACCAGCCATCATCCACACACACTCGAATATGTACACACGCTTGTGTGTATATGTGTCAGTAGAGAAAGGGACACATAGACACACACAGGTTAAGGTACCAACTCATCCAACCCAAGACACACACACACAAAGTCCTATTATCCTTCAGTACACTGCATTAACAAATTATGAATTATGAGTGTTTATTCATTCAGACAACCAAAGATTTATGGGGACCAGTCCCCACATGAGAGAGAGAGAGAGTTACCACAAAAACTGCTCCCCCAGTCTTTTGGAGGATTTGAGGACACTTGGAGTGTGCGTGTGCATTTGTGTGTGTGTGACAGAGAGAGAGAGGGGGGTCCAAGTGTCTTCTGGTCTCTGAAATCATTTTGCGTATTCCCCTGGAATGGGCTCAATTCCTCCATCACTTCCCCCATCGCACTTCTCTACCAGGAGCGAGAGCGGACATTTTCTTTAGGGCGTTGCCCATTTGTTGTAGTTTTATCCAGCTGCTTTTTGTTCCGATTATTTTATTTATTTATTTCACTTCATCCCTCTCCTTCTCTTATTAACATAATATTTTCCTGACAACTGTTTTTTTCCTTCCTCACCACATCTGTCTACCTTTCTCCCTCCCTCTATCACTTTCTCTGTTTTGTCTGCCTGTTCACATCTGTCCATCTTTCATTTCCACGCTTCCCCTCTCTCTCTTTCTCTCTCTCTCTCTCTCTCTCTCTCTCTCTCTCTCTCTCTCTCTCTCTCTCTCTCTCTCTCTCTCTCTCTCACCATCTTCTTCTCTCTTCTTTCTCTCCCTCTCCCTCGGTTACTTCCTCTCCTCTTCAACTTTGCCCCCCCCCCCCCCCCCCCCCGCCCTCTCAGAGCACAGTAAAGCCTCCCTGATCTCCCACCAGCCCCTGCTCACCGAAGCGTCCCCTCATTTAGGGGGCCGGCGGGGGCTAGCTGGCTTTCACCCACAGCTTATGCGGAGGACCAGCAGTCTGTGTCTGTCCGTACAGGCAGTGGAAAGAACCGCGGCCTGGTAAAGGGGGGTCCGAAGGGGGGGGGGGGGGGGGGGGGGGGGGGGGGCATGGCTGGGGGGGGGGGGGGGGGGTGGTGGCTCAATGCCTGGCTGAACACAAGGCTTCTTCACCTGCGTGGGAGCGATTACAGCCGATGAGGTGTCGGCTTACGGGGGGGGGTACACCTGTGTTGCTCCGGGCCGGAGCATCATGGGGGAGGACGGAAGGGGGGAGAGAGAGGGAGAGATGAGCAGTATGGGGGGGAGAGGAGGGAGTGAGGGAGGGGGACGGATGGATGGAGAGGGGGATAGGGCCAAAGACAGGAGGAGAGGCACAGAGGGACAGACAGACATAAAGATGGAGAGAAAGAATGAATGCATGAGAGGGATATACTGATATACTGATGAGAGCGCGATAGTGGGGAAGAGAGAGGGCCTGCTGTGTAAAGGGCTTGTACATCAGAATGCATCATGGGATTTTTTTGTTGCCGATACTCCACCATTTTGAGAGTTCTGAAGAGAGTTCTGAAGCCTAAATAAACGTAAATATACAGAATCTTAGGCTAATAAAAACTTTGTTTTGCCACATCTCAAATTTCAAATACAACAATGTCATCCGATAATGACAAAGAATTTCACGATGAATTACCAAACAATGACCAAAACACTACAACTACCGAAAACTTTCCTATGTTCGTATACTTCTTAAATGGAGGCGGCCATTGCGATGCGACGCCACGATGTACGAGGCCTATTGGGTCACTGGGTACAATGACGATGGAGCCGAACATCTGGGGATTTAGGACGTGAAGGGGAGCAGAATCTCTATAGAACGATTATTGGCACACAACCCAAAGGGAAGCTTTATTATCTTAAAGAAGAGTAAAATAAAACTAAACAGCAACAGCTGTGCCTCAGGCCACTCACTGGCAGCAAACTTTGTTGATGACACATCATATACTTGGCAATAAAAACTTTAATATTTTATCTCCGATAATGTTTAACTGAAGACACAGACATAGACTTTCAGGTTAAATGCAGAACCAAAAAATGCTTACAAGTTAACGAGTTAAAATGTTTAGCCAGAGGTGTTAAGCTAGCTGGTTATCTAAGTAAGCTAGCTAGGTATTGCGAGGCATCATGAACAGTAACATTTTCTTTAGTTTCCACAGTAACTGGCTGCTGTTGTGTCACAGTATTGATGCAGTACTGAACCGGGATCATTTCCAAAAGAACAGTCGTCCACTTCTTTTCTTTCACTGCTTTCTTTCGGTTATTTTCTTAATTGTTGTCGGTTATTTATCCAACCCTTAGAGCTGTGGCTCTTCTCTGTCAACTTTCACTGTTTTTGTCCCATTTACACAGACAATGATAAAAAAATTATAAATCATGAGAATCTCAACAAATTTAATAAATTAATACACAAACAGAATACATGAGATAATGAAGAGCAAAAGAAGAGGAAAATGATCAACTAGACGTAGTTGGATAACTTAATACCGGGGGAAACAAGGATGTCAGGACAGTTGGAGTCGGACGGTTCGCCGCATTCGTTCACCTGGGAGCGATGTACAAAGTCAACACTGCTCCGTGTTATGCTTTTTCTCTCCTAGTGTACACAGCTTTTCTGCGTCAACTTTACGCCCCTATCTTTCCAGAACAGTACAAGTGTCCTTGAGGCTCACATCGAGGGCTGAGCTTACAGATTTGCTGACCACCAGCTTCCAAAACTTTTTGTCAAAGTTAGCATTCACCATTCACAAAACTACCCCCCCCCCCCCCCAAATAAAAAACCCTCTGGTGTCTCTCTCCCGTCTTCTCTCCCTTCAACCCCCTTCAGCACTCCAAGCCTGGAGCCTAGTCTCAGGAGAGAGAGGTGGAGAGAGATGGGGGGGGGGGAGAGAGAGAGAGAGAGAGGGGAGAGACAGAGAGACAGAGAGATAGAGAGGGTGATGGTGAGAGAGAGAGGTGGAGAGAGGGGAGAGACAGAGAGAGAGGGGAGAGACAGAGAGATAGAGAGGGTGATGGTGAGAGAGAGAGGTGGAGAGAGAGAGAGGTGGAGAGAGAGATGGAGAGAGAGATGGGGGGGAGAGAGAGAGAGAGAGGTGGAGAGAGGGGAGAGACAGAGAGACAGAGAGATAGAGAGGGTGATGGTGAGAGAGAGAGGTGGAGAGAGAGGGAGAGACAGAGAGAGGGGGGGATGGTGAGAGAGAGAGAGATGGAGAGAGAGAGAGCTGGAGAGAGGGGAGAGACAGCGAGAGAGAGGGGGATGGTGAGAGAGAGAGGGGAGAGAGATTGAGAGGGAGAGAGAGAGAATGGGAGAGACAGAGAGAGAGATGTGAAGAGAGAGAGGGAGAGAGGGGGGAGAGAGAGAGAGAGCCAAGCTTTTTAAACAAACCTTCCAACCCCAGTCACATACCTGTGAACTCACTGACATGAAAGGGGGACGCACACACGCACACACACACACACACACACACACACACACACACACACACACACACACACACACACACTCACACATATCTCTCCAGTATATTCCTTTGGATGGAGGGCAGCACAAACAGACGGCCTCCGGGCAAAAGAGAAGAAGAACAGGGAAGAGAGAGAGAACAAAAGAGTGAATAAAAACAAAGTGAGAGAAACAAGGTGAGAGGGGTGTCTTCCAGAATGACAGCGCAGAATGGTGTCCGACCAGCGGTTTGTCTGTCAGGGCACGACACGACACGCTGTATCGAGCCATGGGGAGTCCTACCGGCACCAAAGGTGTCCAAAGGAGAGGAAGAAGAAGAAGGAGAAGCGGCCATGTTTTTCGTGTTGTTGTCTGCACCTGTCAGGGTGCTGTGTCGGTTGGGCTCCCCATCCTCGCTAGTAGGCTACTCTGTGGCCCCACAGAGACCCCTGGTGGCGAGGAAGCGTGAAGCATGTATATTTTTGTTTTTTTTGTCTATGTCCTTTTTACTGTTTAGGTATTTGGGACTTGACACTTTAATCCAAAGTCACTTACAGTGAATTCAGGTGTTACTTAGGAGCGGGTTGGTGGTTTGTAGACATCTTAGCTCTAGGATGCCTACAGGTACGCTGAGGACTTTGGGGATCGAACCCAGAACCCTGTTTTAGGCAAAGAGTCCAACACCCAGCCGGCCCTAGCCACTACACTATGCTGCACTTTCATCTGTGTGTGTGTGTGTGTGTGTGTGTGTGTGTGTGTCTGTTTATTAGACTGCCAGCATGCTAGCATATGTCGGTATGTGTCACTCGCTCACTCACTTACTCACTCACTCGCTCACTCACTCGCTCGCTCACTCACTCACTCACTCACTCACTCACTCACTCACTCACTCACTCACTCACTCACTCACTCACTCACTCACTCACTCACTCACTCACTCACTCTGCTCTGCTCTGCTCTGCTCTGTGATGTGATGTTATGGTTATCTGCTGGCCTTGGTTGTTGCACCGACTATATTAACGAAGGCCCTTGTCGACATATTATCGGCCATTATCTTGGAGCTAGTGCAGTTGCTAATTATAGGCCGACATTCTCCCCATCTGGACGACAAATGTGGCAGCCATTACAACCGCAATCAAGTCGTACTAACTAGTTAGGTCTGAAAAGATGGGAAATGATTATGATGAGGTAATTATGTTCCTAGGTCAGGGTACAAATGTTCAGAAATTCAGAGAAAATGGTTGCTATCAGGAAGCTATTTCAGGATACTATTTCAGTTAACCTCACTTTGTTGTTTTGACACACATTTTACGCTCGTGTGGAGTAGTTCAGCAACACAGAATGAAACCATTCTTCATATTCAAAGTCACTGGCTTTGTTGACTGCTTTTTGATTTAGTCGGTTTTTTCTACTCTTGGTGCGATTTAGCAACACTGGCTTCAGAGCACTGAATTACATCCCAAGATCCAATTGTGAATTTTGGAAAAAGGGCCGCATTCGTTAATGAAACCATGCATTATTCAGTCAAAGCCCTCTCAGCGAGCGATAAGTAAAGACAAACATCAGCAGAAAAGTCAAGAGCACGGGGCAGAATAGTGTTGAAATGGCTAGGCCTGTTCGACTCCCATCCAGAGCATGCTCCGTACAGAGAGATGGGCCTAAACTGTAGTCAAACTTAGTCTCAAAGTTGAAGAGGAGAGCAGAAAATATACTTGTAGCCGGAGGGCCTACATGTGCCCTGTCTGTTCCCGAGTCTGGCGACGCCGAGTTGGTTGTCAATGACGATGAAAGAGCGACGGGAGGGGGGAGGGGGGGGGGGGGAGGGGGGGGAGGGGGGGGGAGGGGGGGAGACGATCCGTTGGTTGAAGCAGGGTTTTTCTCTCCCAAGTCCTTATACGTTTTGAGTCCCCCTCCTCCCCTCTCCGATCGCCCCTGGGTGCCTGTGTCTGTACATCACAAACCGTCTGACGCAGTCCTCCACCCACGGAAAAAGTAGAACGCGAGCCACGCCCGTTTTTTTTTCGTCGCTCTATCGGAAAACAAAGAAAGAAAGAGATTATATATGCCCCTCTTATGTCTCGCTGTCGGATTTATTCCCTTATTAGCTGTGTCTGCCCCCTGCCTTTGTCTCTCTCAGCGGGACTCTTTTTCTTACTTTTCTGTTACTTTGGGCTGTCTCCTCGCTCTGCCATTTTGTTTCCGAGCCAAAATGTGACTCCCGCTGCCATTTTGCCTGGTTTGCCTGCCCTGCCTCTGATCCAGAACACTTCTTGGATTGGATTGGGATACATTTATGGATAAATTAATACATAGATCTGAATTCATATATTTGAATTCAGTGTATGTCGTTTGGGAGTGACTGCCACAACTCCTCGTTGCTAGCATCCGTTCGGTTTTGTTCAGCTTTGTTGAGCGCTAGTCCTTTTCCCTCTCCAGACATCACGGCCGTATCCCGGTTGAGCGATGGACGCGCTGCCCTTGAGGTCGATGTAGTGAATGAGCCGGGGGTGCCGGTGTGGAAAGCAATGCTAAATAAATAGAGCTCCGGCAGCTAATGGATGCTAGCGTAGCCGCGCGGTACCGGCGCGTGATTTATCCTCGGGACGTTTATTTTCTTTCTTTATTTTTGTCAACACACACACACACACACACACACACACACACACACACATACACACACACACACACACACACACACATACACACACACACACACACACACACACACACACACACACACATACATACACACATACATACACATACATACATACATACATACATACATACATACATACGTGCACATATACACCAACACTACACATTTTGATTTGGATGCCTAACCCTGATGGTCAGATTTGTTAAAAACTATGCCGCCGCAAAGGTTGTTCACAAAGTTTGATCAGCATTACTCAAAATGTTCTGGGGAAAACCTAATTATCTGCATTTTGAAAATGACTTTAAACCGTTGACCCTGGCGGGAAGAATTATGTGCGACATAGAGACATTTTATAAGAAAAACATTTTTAAAGGGAAGTTTGCACGCCTGTTTTTATACTTACTGCTTTCGTGGATTGCATTGTTGAGGTGTAACAGTACGTAACTGGATGTAAATGTTAGACTGTTAGAACATTTTCCGACCCCCTGTTTGGTGTCCCACACAGGAAGTCCAGTGAACCTGACGTGCCGGGCGTTCTTCGGCTACAGCGGCGACGTCAGCCCGCTCATCTACTGGATGAAGGGCGAGAAGTTCATCGAGGATCTGGATGAGGAGCGCATCCAGGAGAGCGACATCAAGTGAGTCAAGCGTAGCTTGAGTTAGCGTCACTAGCTACAACTGCTGTTACCCGCCCCTTTAAGGACCATACTGGACCGGGAGGTCAAACCATCCCAACCGTCTCCCCTGGGTTCAGTAAAACATCCGTTACAAAGAGAAATTGGTCAAACTACTTTGTTAGGTCGAAGAGCATTTAGTGTGGCTACGCCTGCCATAGACATAAAGAATAGCAGTAGCACTTTGGTCTTTGTGATAAGACCTTTTTCACAAAGTTCTGAAGCGACACGCATTGATACTGAAAGATGAAAAGGCTTTTGTTAACATTAGTCTTTGGCAGAATCAGTACAGCAAAGTGAGTTAGGCATTATGTTCAGAGACATGGATACTTGTACAGTTAGACTACGGACATTGGGGTTCAAACCCAAAACGTGTTGTCTGACAACCTTAGCCACCAAACAGGAGGTGCAGGGAGGATATGCAGATGAAATGACCTTATTGGAAAGTGTTTTCATTCATGAGCAGCTGTAATTTCTATGCATTTATGAATTCTAACGTATTCTCTATTTCTATGGCAATACATTTTTTTAAATGCAGGTGCATTGAATATCATTCACGCACATCGCTCGCTTATTCTTTCAACAGATTCCCGTCAGAAAGGCTTAGCCGCGCGTCCGTTGTCGGTTAAACCTCGTTTAAACCAATGAAGTGGTTTAAAACAATTAATTCTTTGTAGTCCGATGGCGTGTGCGTGCGGCTGCTATATGTAACGCACCGGCAGCGATTGTTCCACTTTGATTGCGAGCGGAACGTCTGGAGAACAAGGATCACGGCCCAGATGATGGGGAGATGGATAGATGATGGGAGGAACGAAAATCGGTTGAAAGGATACTACTTACACGCTCCGATGTTCGTTTATGTCCCGCGCCAGACAGACAAATGTTTGTAGCAGGAATGACAGCAGTGAACTGAATATGAATGCGAGTTGAGCAAACCACCGGGAACACCCCCCCCCCCCCCCCCCCCCCACCCCGCCTCGCCTTGTCTCGTAACAGTTGGCACTGAAATAGCGTTTTGTATAATCCAATACCATAAGATGACATTTGTCTGGTACATTGCGCAGGCAGGCGACGGAGCTTGTAAGACAAATCGCCTGCGTTGTAGGCGTGCAACGTTTCTGAACTGAGACTATTTAATGATGTCATCACACGCCAGAGGGCACAGCTTTCGTGAATGAAGATCCCAGAGACGGTGGTGGTGTGAGCAGAGTACACAAATGAACGCCGGTCTTCCTACGATTACGACCCAATTACGAAAAAGCCGCGTTTGAATGAACAAGATCAGCAACTAACGACGAACGGACGCATTTAGGCACCTCACAAGAGCAGCGGTGGTAGAAATAGCTTTGAGGTGTATCGGCTTCTTAAACAAGATGAAGTCAGCCTTGTCCGCGACTCGCTACTTTGCTGAAAGATGGGAAAAACCGGCCCCGGATTGTAAAGCCGTCGGACTAAAGGTCACCGTTCTCGGGTTGTACTGGAGGGATTCGGACAGGAAGGAAATCTGCGTTGGTGCGGCTTGCGGTCAGGCCTGGAGGATAATGTCATTCCACTGGGACTCGGAAGTCCTTAAAGGCCAAACACCCTTGTGTCTCCAGAGGGAAACCAGCTCTTCAAGCCCCAACTCAGGAGTAATTACGTTGCCGTTACCGTGGAGAGGACGTGGTTTGGGATCATTATCACCGGACTCTAGTCTGTGTGAGGCCCCGTTGTCTTTCAATTAGTAACGGTCGTTACGGTTTATGAATTTGTTCGTGTGTTTAGTCGGCCTTTCGGTCTGAAAGTGTGTTTGTTGATGTTTTGTATTTGTTGAGTCCTGACCTTTTACGCATGGCCAGAGCAGTACAGACCGTCTGACTAAAGCAGACCTTATTTCTTTGCCGAGGGAATACAACAACAACAGAGCAGGCTTTGTGCGCAGATCTGCGGCCGAGCACGTGCGCATGTATTTTTAATAAGCTCCCACTCATGTCAAGACTCCTGGTTCCCCCTCCCTGATGGAGCGATGGCTCTCCCCCTCGCTCGCGTCACAGACCGTTACGAGGCTCCGGCAGCATGTCCTGCACAGAACCCCCGCTGTGGACGAGCTCTGGGGGCCCCTTGTGATTAGGTTAACCTCAAGCAGCACAACGACAGGGCCCCAGGGGGACGGGGTAGAGGAGGGGGGGGGGGGGGGGCTCCTCCTGTCTGAGACCTGGCCTTTAGAGATATTGCTCGCTCTCTTTCTCTTTCTATCTCTCTCTTTCTCTCTCTCCGTCTCTCTCTCTCTGTATGTCTCTGTGTGCGTGTCTCTCTCTGTCTCTCTCTCTGTATCTGTGTGTGTGTCTCTCTCTGTCTCTCTGTATCTGTGTGTGTCTCTCTCTTATGCTTTCTCTCTCTCTCTCTCTCTCTCTCTCTCTCTCTGTCTCTGTCTCTGTCTATCCCTCTCTGTCGCTCTCTCTTTGTATCTCTGTCTGTCTGTGTGTGTGTCTCTCTCTGTCTCTCTGTATCTGTGTGGGTGTCTCTCTCTTATGCTTTCTCTCTCTCTCTCTCTCTGTCTGTCTCTGTCTCTGTCTATCCCTCTCTGTCGCTCTCTCTTTGTCTCTTTGTATCTCTGTCTGTCTGTGTGTGTCTCTCTCTCTCCCTCTCTCTATATATCTTTCTCACTCTTACTCTCACTCTCTCTCTCTGAAGCTTGGGGAGAGACCAGGTGCTTTTATTGTGAAGAACAGTCGACCACATATGTTTACTGTGTGAGAGAGATGGAGAGAGAGAGAGAGAGAGAGAGAGAGAGAGAGAGAGAGAGAGAGAGAGAGAGAGAGAGAGAGAGAGAGAGAGAGAGAGAGAGAGAGAGAGAGAGAGAGAGAGAGAGAGAGAGAGAGAGAGAGAGAGAGAGAGAGAGAGAGAGAGAGAGCGTGTAGTGACGAGGAGGGTCAGCCGTGTGATCCCGTGTTAGCTGTCATGTTCCCAGTTGGACGAGGAGATGGATCGCAGACAGCCAGAGACATCGCCACAGGTCCTCAGATGTGCTTCCAACAGGAACAGCCGACCCTGCTGCGCAAACCCCCCCCCCCCCCCCACCCCCAAACCTGCATGTACATCTATGATGGTGTGTGTGTGTGTGGTTATTTTTCCAATAATGCGTGTGCATACATCAAAGAGTGTGTGTGTGTTGTCTTTATTTCTTGCCTTTATTATCATGTGTGTGTGTGTGTGTGTGTGTGTGTGTGTGTGTGTGTGTGTGTGTGTGTGTGTGTGTGTGAAAGCCGTACACTACGCGCTGGTATTGCGCATGTATTTTGTCCCGCCATGGATTCCCGTACATTCCCGAGCCCCACTCGCCGTTAAATAATTCCATTAGAGATTAGCTTTGAAGTGGGAATGATCAACATGAGTGTTTTCCCGCGGGAGGCCTGGCCAGCGCACATCAATAGCTGTCCCCGCAGCCGCTGTCGCACTTCAACGCAGCGAACGGTATGTGTACGCGCGCACGTGTACGCGCGCACGTGCGACATGGATGTTGCATCATTGCTCAACCCTTCAACTCTCAAGGGGGATGTATCCCTCTCTTCCTCCCCTGCTCTCTCCGTGTCTCTCTCTCTTGCTCTCTCTCTCTCTCTCTCCCTCTCTTCCTCCCCTGCTCTCTCTGTGTCTCTCTCTTGCTCTCCCTCTATCTCTCTCTCTCTCCCTCTCTTCCTCCCCTGCTCTCTCTGTGTCTCTCTCTCTTGCTCTCTCTCTATCTCTCCCTCTATCTATCTCTCTCTCTCCCTCTCTCCCTCTCTTCCTCCCCTGCTCTCTCTGTGTCTCTCTCTTGCTCTCTCTCTCTCTATCTCTCCCACTATCTCTCTCTCCCTGTCTCCCTCCCCTGCTCTCTCTCTCTATCTCTCCCTCTATCTCTATCTCTCTTTGTCTCTCTCTCTCTGTCTCTCTCTCTCTATCTCTCCCTCTATCTCTATCTCTCTTTGTCTCTCTCTCTCTGTCTTTTTAAGTCTCTCGTTTCTGAGAGAGACATGAATGGCGCTGAAAAAAGGGCAAGAAGTGACACCCGAGCTCCCTGGGAAATGGCATAGGAAACCCCTTGTGGATTTGTATGTAGAAAGCGGCTTTCTTGTAGAGAAGACACAGCGGTTTATTGTCTAAAACTGTTCTTTGCCGTTCTACTTTCCAGCGCTCTTCACAGGCTGCTTGGTTGGAACTCATCTTTTGAGTGTTCAGCTGGCACCTCTAAGCGTCAACTTCTACAACTGTTTGATATCATTTCAAAACAGAATCCAATCAAACTAAATGTGGCAGTCGCACAACAAATAACCCATTTCATTTCCCCACAAAAACTCGCTCCCGGCGAGAACAACTGTGTGTGATACCACGCTTGCTAATGCCGAGCGAACAAAAGGCCTGTTGATACAAATTGCCGTGACATTTCACGCCTGTGTCTTCTGATTATTTATTTCATCATTTCTATTCAAACGGTCGTAATTACAGGTGAAGCTTTTTTTCTTTTTTTGGTTTGCTGTTGCTTGCGATGAGTTGGGTCGTACCGCTATGTGTACACTCACCCTAACACACACTAAATCTTAATTCCACTTTTATAAGAAATAGTGTAAAAAAACAACAACACACATTTATATTATCTATAATTATATGTCACATTTAACACACATTTATACAAAATTCCCACGTGTGACCGTCCCTCATTAAGTGTACATCGTGATGGTATTAGCATGTTTGTGGGAACCAGCACAGGCTTTTCACGAGCTATCTGTTACGTAGCTAAGCTAGCTTACATGTGACACTGGTAGCCCTATCCATTTGAAACGCTCCCTGGGGTGTTTAAGGTCATATAAAGCCGTGTAAGCCATATCAACTATACGGTCGCTGTTTATGAACGGGCTTCTCTCTCTTCATAACGTGCTGGTCTGCGTGTTCTGTGTTCTGGTGTGCCACACAGTACCTTGCTTCTGTACAGAAGCCTACAGGATATTAGGGCGGGGCAAACAAAGGAGCCAATGCGATTGGTCAGGATTTGATTGGCCTTAGCGGCGGGAGTACCAACTGCCTACTGGTGGCTTTAAAAGCAAACCTGGCCCCAGCAGCCGAGACGATTGGTCGGAATCGTATGCCCGCCCCCCTCAAACCTGGTGATTCAATGACAAACACTTGGTCAGGTGGTACCAAAACATTTAAAGATTTGGACTTTGCCACATTTTGTTGAAAAGGTCTGTAATACAAATGACAGGAAATGCAATAAAAGATCAAATACAGATACTTTCTACATGATGCAACGTCAAGGTGAACCAAGTGGCACTAAGAGCCAGGCTTTTAAAAACCCCACCATCATTCTTTCGCTGTTGCCATGGTAATTTGAATCATTTCTTTAAATAAAATAATGAATTGTGTTGCGCAATAAATTGAGTTATTTCGCGTTTCCCCAGAAACACGTTTTAATGATGGAAGAGGTCATGGCTTCGAGGCTCCTGGTGGGAATTAGTGCTAAATATGGCATCCTTGGCCTTCAGCGGTTTGGGGTATCTGAGGCTCAATGGTGCCATTCTTTTGTCTGCGGGGATCATCCTAAACCCCCCCCCCCCCCCCCCCCCCCAAAAAAAAAGACTTCTTCAATTCAATGACACTATTGAAATTGCTACATGTAGATGAGGTTTTGTTTGTAAAAATGCCCCAAAAAATGAATTTATATTTTATAGGCCAATTTCTGGGAACAGTAACATTTGGTAAATATTTAAGTGCTGCTACTATAGTTGTAATGTAGTCATAATTCCTAAATGTTATCTTGAGTTTACTCGATACTTCCCCATTCAGGCACTCTACTTGTCAGAAAGCAAAACACTATATTATAACTGTATTCTGCACTCTGACGACAGCCAATGAGATCGTGTCTTTTACTTGCTCATATGCACTCCTATCTTCCACACTTAGGTCAGACTAGGCCAGAGTCCTTTACCCTGTCCTTGGTTAATAATCTCTTCTCTTTGTGTCCCTGCCTCCACCCTCATCATCATCCACATCCATCCCTTCCACCACGACCCCCTCCACCCGGCCTCACCATCTCCACCACCCCCATCCCCACCTCCATCACCCCCACCTGTGTCCCTCGCTCCACCCCTACCTCCATCACCCCCACCCCTTCCTTTCTCTTCCACCGCCTCCATCTCCACCACCTTTAACACCACCTCAACCATCTCTAACAACACCTCCACCCCTACCCCCACTACCCCCACCTCCACCACAACCCTCACTTCCCCTATCCCCACCCCATCTCCTCCACCACCCCCACCTCCTCCTCCTTTTCCTCCTCCTCCTCCACCACCCCTCCTCCTCCTCCTCCTCCTCCTCCTCCTCCACCCCTGCAGGATGATGCGGGAGCACCTCGGGGAGCAGGAGATCTCCATCTACCTGACCATCGACTCCCTGGAGGAGGGGGACCTGGGGAACTACTCCTGCTACGTGGAGAACGGCAACGGCCGGCGGCAGGCCAACATCCAGATCACCAAGAGAGGTGAGGGGCCGCTAGGGGCCACACCTACACACACACACACAAACACACATCCAGATCACCAAGAGAGGTGAGGGGCCGCTAGGGGCCACACACACACACACAAACACACATCCAGATCACCAAGAGAGGTGAGGGGCCGCTAGGGGCCACACACACACACACACACACAAACACACATCCAGATCACCAAGAGAGGTGAGGGGCCGCTAGGGGCCACACCTACACACACACACACAAACACACATCCAGATCACCAAGAGAGGTGAGGGGCCGCTAGGGGCCACACACACACACACACACAAACACACATCCAGATCACCAAGAGAGGTGAGGGGCCGCTAGGGGCCACACACACACACACACACAAACACACATCCAGATCACCAAGAGAGGTGAGGGGCCGCTAGGGGCCACACCTACACACACACACACAAACACACATCCAGATCACCAAGAGAGGTGAGGGGCCGCTAGGGGCCACACACACATCCAGATCACCAAGAGAGGTGAGGGGCCGCTAGGGGCCACACACACACACACATCCAGATCACCAAGAGAGGTGAGGGCCGCTAGGGGCCACACCTACACACACACACACATCCAGATCACCAAGAGAGGTGAGGGCCGCTAGGGGCCACACACACATCCAGATCACCAAGAGAGGTGAGGGGCCGCTAGGGGCCACACACACACACACATCCAGATCACCAAGAGAGGTGAGGGCCGCTAGGGGCCACACACACACACACACACACACACACACACACACACACATCCAGATCACCGAGAGAGGTGAAGGGGCCCCTAGGGGCAACAAACACTGACATGGATACATACTGTATATACACACACTAACACATAGATAGGTATACACACACAGACACACACACAAATCTGACTCACATGCGCGCGTGGACAAACCGACACACACACACACACACACACACACACACACGCGCACACACACACAAACACTGTAGTTTTTCGGTGAGAGCGGTGGCTGGGAATCTCGCTCCCTCCGTCAGCTCTGACCTTGAGACGTAAGGACTCTTAGCAGGAGCATTACCCGAGCATGTGGCCCTGTGGCCAGGCCAGGGAGGAGCAGTACACTCATCCATTCCCTCCTTCAAGTGAACACGGCACAGGGTTATTCAGTGTCTTTGTCCTTTTAGACAGCAGCCATGTTTCTGCTCCGTCTCAGTCGGGACGGAAGAAGCCGTTAACATTTCTCCTGGCCGTCGCTTGTGGTCATTTCTTTTACGTGAACAAAAGCTCGGTCTACGACGGTGACAGCTTTTTATTTATTTACTTTTCTTTTTCACGCCCCAACGGCCCGCGCTCCGATTATAAATGTCTCCGTGCTGAAGTGGAGCGCGCTTGTTTTCGCCTTGAGGAATTGATCGGTTGGAAACCCTTTGTTCGGAGAGCGGGAAAATGACCAAGATGAAGTCTTGGTTTAGAGACAGCCAAGGACGGGTTTCTGAGATGAGTAAGAGAAGAAACACACACAATGTCCCACACACACACACACAATTGCAAGAGTGACACACAATCAAAAGTGTAATTAAACGGCAATGCCTTTTTCACAAAATGGCGCTGGATTCAGTTGGTTGACACCTCAGTGGAGTTATTCTTTCAAAATAAAATGCACTACATACTCACTCTTGTAGCCATTTCAAATATTTGGCAAAAACACATTTACATAGGATTATATTCTCTCTCTCGCTCTCTCGCTCTCTCTCTCTCTCTCTCTCTCTCTCTCTCTCTCTCTCTCTCTCCCCCCCCCCCCCCCCCCCCCCCCCCCCCCCCCCCCCCCCCCACCCCCCAACACAACCAAAGTACCCCAGCACTATCAAACATCTACATTGATTTATGACCGTAATTTGTGCTAACCGGTACAATCCCAGAATAATCCTGGAGTCAGCAGGAAATGCCCTGCATGTAGAATTGATGTGCCTCAAATGTGTAGGACAAAAATACGAGAGTTCGGGACACAGTTGTTTGTGAGCTTAGCACACTAAACTAACATCACAGGACGTTTTAAACGAATTTAAACGAATTTTATATTATATTGCATAAGAATGTACCTACAATAAATAGCAACATTGCTGGATGGAGATGAGGTTGACAGAAGTCATATATATTATTTATGTTTATTTATATATATATATATATATATATATATATATACGTATGTATGTATATATACAGTATATATATATATATATGTGTGTATATATATATATATATATATATATATACACACACACACATGATTATTTTGCCATCAATTATCAACCATTTCATTTTCCCCTATTAAGACTTCATATTGAGTAAGAGAAAATATAAACAAAAGCAACAACAGTAATTTCCCCTCCCATGAGCCCTCACCTTTAAAGTCCTATCATTCGGTTACCCTGGCAACCAATTCATGCTCGCTCGCACACATTCCACCAGAGGTTTGTTTCAATAAGTGCAATTTCCGTTGTTGCGTTTCATAAAAAGAAGTCGGGTCAGAAATGTAACGGGATTTGAAAGAGAGTCGAAATGCCATTATGGTGTCGCCTGACAGATTCAAACCTTGGTTGCCACGAGGCGTTTTGGCTACGCGGTTAGCATGCTAGCGGCTCGGGCCGCCGAGCGATTGTCGTGTGATTAGATATCAACACGCGGCTTGCTAGCCTATGCCGCTCGGAGACGCAAGGCAAACTAGCAATACAGCGTTCAGATTCAGTCTCTTGTGTCTGTTTGGCTTGGGTGGCAGCACAAGGTGAGCAGAGTTTGTAGAGTGTATGTGTGTGTGTGTGTCTGCATGTCTTTGTGAGTGTGTGTTTATGTGTGTCTGCACGTATGTGTGTGTGCCTGAATATGTGTGTATATGTTTGCGTAGGTGTGTGTCTGAATGTGTGTGTGTGTGTGTGTGTGAGAGTGCGTGTGTATGTGTGTGTGTGTGTATGCATGTATGTTTGTGTCTGCCTATGTGTGTGTGTGACTGCATGTGGGTGTCTTCATGTGTGGGTGTCTGCGCGTGTGTGTGTGTTTCTGTGTGTCTGCGCGTCCTCTCCGACATGGAGCCAACAGGAAGTGGTTCCTGTGCCAGAGACGGCGTATAAAAACAACAGCTGCATAAGAGCTCCACTTCTTTTCATCCTCTCTCGCTCTCTCACTCTCTCTCTCTCTCTCTCTCTCTCTCTCTCTCTCTCTCTCTCTCTCTCTCTCTCTCTCTCTCTCTCTCTCTCTCTCTGTCTCTCTCTCTCTCTCTCTCCATGTGCCATGAGAAACACTTAGTAAATTGCCAGACTCTGGGCAGTCGAGCCACGAGGCCTAATGGTATAAGTCTATTGTCCCTGAAATATATTGTCCTTTTTTTTTTTTTACCACTTTCCGTTAAATCTACAAACATAACTCATTCCCTCCGCACGCTCTGTTTTACCCGCACCGAGACAGACACACATGGCCGCAGGTACACACACACGCGCGCACACATACATAAACACACACACACGTGCACACACACACACAAATACATAAACACGCACACACACACACAAATACATAAACACGCACAAACACACACACACACACAAATACATAAACACGCACACTCATGCGCACACACACAATAAACAGTGGGAACAGTTTGAAAGTCAGTCGGTTGTCTCTCCAGTCGCCAGATTAAAAACGCTTTGTGATTAACTGCATTACCCATAGTTCCCAGCGCCAGGGACTCTTTGGTACTGGTTCAGATGGCTCTGCTGTGTGTGTGTGTGTTCCCAAAGCTGTTTTGTTTTAATTTCTCTTGGTGGCTCCAAGGTTCTTTGGCGACGCCATTTTCTCGTCGTAGTTTTAGTGTCGTTTTCCTGTAGCTTAGTTAGGGGAAAATTTTACTCGTCTAGCTTTTGCGTTGTTTTCATGTGTTTTTAGTGTAGTTTGATGTTGGTTTAATGAAGTTGTGTGTAGTTTTCCTCCCAGCTTAGTGTTCAATTTGCGAGAGAATCTTACGATACCCTCAGAAGGATTGTAATCATTATCTTGCCTAGTATGCTATATGAATGATATCAGCGTAGAAAAACACTGGGAGTCTTCGGTGAGTCTCCGGAAGAGACTCTTGCGTCTTAGAAAGATCATCCGATGTTCTGTGCCACCAATATGTCCTCACATTCCTTGTATTCTTCTGCTAAGGTCGAGGCAACCTAATGGTTAGAAAATGTTGTGGAAGGAATGAACAAGGGTATCCATCCACCAAGGTGAAAGGGTGAGGGAAGCTGGGTGAAAGGTTATCCACCAATGGTGAAAGGATGAGGGAAGCTGGGTGAAAGGTTATCCACCAAGGTGAAAGGGTGAGGGAAGCTGGGTGAAAGGTTATCCACCAATGGTGAAAGGATGAGGGAAGCTGGGTGAAAGGTTATCCACCAATGGTGGAAGGATGAGGGAAGCTGGGTGAAAGGTTATCCACCAATGGTGAAAGGGTGAGGGCAGCTGGGGGAAAGGTTATCCACCAATGGTGGAAGGATGAGGGAAGCTGGGTGAAAGGTTTGCCAGCAATACGTGACAAACCAAGTTGTGCTTGAAGACCAGAAACATAGCTGTTATGTGCTCTTCCTCTGTCTGTCTGTCGTCTGATGTGGCTGAGTCTCTGGTTCTGCATCGTTTCTGTCAGCAGAGGCAGGTGCGGGAACCGAGGTGACACAGGGCCGTATCGCCCGGCGTTCAGACAGACATAGCATCTACACGCTTTGTTCAGGGACAGATTACGCCCCTGGCATGAAGTCTTCAGGGCTTTAACAACAAGATATGTGAGTGGCGCAAGCACGACAGTGTCTGATACACAGTTAGATAATGTTCAGACAGGGACATGATCAGTTAGATGATGATACATGGCACAAATCCCAGAGTACCGAAAACAACAGAAGTTGGTTGATGGTGAAGCCGTGTATGGCATTGTTTGACGAACGACCCTGGCTTGGAGCTCATGGGAGCAATCACAGAAGCGAGACTATAAAAACTGTTTGCTGAAGCTGGGAAAAGCAGGTGTTCTGCAGACCAGCTCGGCTTTTGTATTACTTTGTTAAAGTTCTAAATAAAAGTCCTAAACTTTATTCGGCTGTTTCCTGATCTCTTTCCTTGGTAGAGTTTAAGTGTTTTACTTTCCACAACAATTTTGGTGACGTTTTACTGTAGCTTGGTGTTGTTGTGGTGTAGTTTAGTATAGTTTAGTGTCATTTAATGTAACGTGTACAATGTCTTATTATTTATGTCTTATTTATTTATATATATATATATATGTCATTTAGCTTTGTTTGGTGTAGTCTTTGTGTAACCGAGTGTGGTTTTAAAGTAGCGTTGTCTAGTTTCGTGGTCATTTGGTGCGTTTGCGTTCCTCCGTCTCATCTAACAGGGTTGGCAGGTAGACAGATTGTAGGGAGGGAGGGCGAGAGACAGTGGTCCAGTGCTTTGGTTAATAGACTGATGCCTCCCTTCCTCCCCCCCCCCCCCCATCCTCCCTCATCCACGCCTCACACCTGGACCCAGCCCATTGGACGCCATGCGTGGTGTGATACATTGTCATCATAAGCGCAGATACAGGCCATTGTCCCGCCCCTTTTCTCAGCGTGGTGAAGGGGTGCCAGTGAGACGCCAAGTTTTGAACGAATTTCTGCCATTAACAAATTCTTCTTTACCCGCAGTAACTTTGGATTTAGAGTAAGACTGACTTGTCTCATTCTTACTTTTGTTTGATTTCTCTTTCTTCTTTCCTTTGTTTATACCTTCCTCCCATCCATCCTTCCTTCTATCCATCACTTCCTTACTTCATTTTCCTCCCCCTTCCTCCCCTCACTCCATCATCACCCCTTTTCTTCTCTCCACCACCACCACCACCACCTCCTCCTTCCTCCACCACCACCTCCTCCTTCCTCCTCCTCTCCTCCTCCTCCTCCTCCTCCACCTCCTCCTTCCTCCTCCTCTCCTCCTTCTCCTCCACCACCACCACCTCCTTGCTCCTCCACCTCTCTCCTCCACCACAACCTCCTCTCTGTTCCACCAACACCTCCTACTTCCCGCTCCACCTCCCCTCTCTTCCACATCCTCCTCCACCTTCCCCTCCTCTCTTCTCCACCTCTTCCTCCCCTCTCCTCCACCTCCCCCTCTTCTCCTCCTCCTCCTCCTCCCTCAGCGGAGCTGGTGTACACCATGGAGCTGGCGGGGGGTCTGGGGGCCATCTTGCTGCTCCTCATCTGCCTGGTGACCGTCTACAAGTGCTACCGCATCGACCTCATGCTGTTCTACAGGAACCACTTCGGCAGCGAGGACGTCGACGGAGGTGAGACACAGACCACGGGTCCCTCGTGGAAAACGTCTCAAAAACGAGAACCAAAGACACAGACGAAGGCTCCCTCGTGGAAAACGTCTTAAAACGAGAACCAGAGACGAAGCGGAAAATGTCTTTAAAGGAGAACCAAACCCCCTGACCCCCATCTTTAAAAGAAAGGCCTTCAGGTTTGGTTCATTCTGAGGCTCCCCCCGTCAACCTCGACAGACCCTTTACCCAGAGGTGTCATCGTAGGATAAACACAGGTGTTCCTCATCCCACTAATTATGGCTCTGCTCCTTTTATAGCAGTAGAGTACGCTCATGAAGATAGGTCTACTCCCAGTGCCCCGGTAGATAGAAGCAGCGGAGACCCATGATTCGAGGATTCCTCTGTAAAGGGTCTGTTCAGCTCCAATAAGCAGAGGGCAGGTGTGTCGCATCAACGCTTATTCAGCGGGAGGCCGGGTCACCGTATCGGCCAATCAGAGGTGATGCATGTCATGACCCGTGTTCAATCTATAGAGGGAGTTATCCACGATGTATTAGTCCAGAAGGAAGTTATTGTGCCAGATAATGCTCAAAAAAATGAAAAAAACTTAAAAAAGAAATACTAATTGTAATATGTGTAAATGCTAACACCAGTGCCCAATAAAATAGCAATAAAAGTAGGGTATATTTAGTAAAATAATTGAACTAAAATAGACAAGTAAAATAGAAAAGTAATATCGCACATGATATTGAAAGTAATATTAGCAATGCTGTTGAAAAAGGTAATAAAAAGAAGTGCTGTTGGGGTTTGGTTTTAATCTCATCTCATCTAAATTGACATTGACTCGTTTAGCGGACGTATCAAAACGTGACTTACTTACAGGTGAGGCTGAGAGCGCTCAAAATCAACGATTAAAGCTGCAGTACTGCACAACCTAGTTTAAAACTAAAAGCAATATTATATAGCATTAGCAAAAGGGAAAGGGTTAGTGGGTTAGGGTTAACCCTAACCATATAAAAAATATACATGAACAACATTACCTTAGTTAACATGAACACCATTACCTTAGCTAACATGAACACCATTACCTTAGCTAACAAGAACACCATTACCTTAGCTAACATGAATACCACTACCTTAGTTAACATGAACACTATTACCTTAGCTAACATGAACACCATTACCTTAGCTAACATGAACACCATTACTTATTAAACATGAACACCATTACCTTTTTAAACATGAAAACCTTAAGTAAATGATATAAGGTAACTTATAATTAACTGTCAGTAAATGCTTAGTGCTGCATTAACTAATTAATGGCTAATTAATGTACCCCTTATTGTAAAGTATTCATTAACCAAAATGAATGAAACCATGGAGGGACATTAGAAACGACAACCTATCACAACAAAAGTGCCCACGGTGCCCGACAACAAAGAAAATAACAACAACAACAACAACAACAGCAGCAGAAACCCTCAGGCCTAGGTTAACCAACTCTGATTGGGCCTCGTGATTGAGAATGCATCATCCTGAGACGCGAAAGACAAGTTTTAATTCAATTCTCACTAATGACTCTAGCTCTCTCTCTCTCTCTCTCTCTCTCTCTCTCTCTCTCTCTCTCTCTCTTTCTCTCTCTCTCTCTGTGGCGGGAATGGATTTGATGGGGAATATGATTAGTG
>JACYXH010000570.1:160000-185000 GCA_026745465.1 Lota lota | reverse complement strand
TTGTTTAATTGCTGAGGTCAAATGAAAACAAAATGACACTCATCAATTAATAATATAATACTTAATCCCAAAAGCAATGACTAATCGGTAAACACTGTACTCGAATATGAATGTTCATAAGTGGAGTACATACCAAGATATGGACAATAAGATTGGATTCATGATTTTAATTATTATTCATAGTATTATTAACGTTTATTTTGCAACGACTTTTAGAATTCCCAAATTTCAAATACAATCCTGCAGAACTGGAAATTCGGTTAAGTCTGGGATTCATCGCAAGCATGGGTTTGTGTCGGTTGGTTGTTCTCATTGTGGTTTTGCTGTAACCTTTTGGTTTGTTTGTTTGTCTTGGATTTCTTTTTATCCATCAGACCCAACAAATTCAGCAATCGTAACGCAATCTATTTAAAACAACAGAAATAAATATAACCTCTTGTCAAAAACAAGTAACATTAACCCAACCTTCAGTAAAACAAATGCAATTGAGGCTGCCGAAACATAAATGAAAACATTGCATTCATGAGGCAACACGTCTACCTTTGT
The DNA here is from genome assembly GCA_026745465.1 of Lota lota. NCBI lineage: Eukaryota > Metazoa > Chordata > Actinopteri > Gadiformes > Lotidae > Lota > Lota lota. The sequence continues at coordinate 184,454 of JACYXH010000570.1, read as the reverse complement.
GTTAATAAATAGAGGATTCTGAGGTTCTTCATGCTAAATGCAGCCGGCACACTGAAATAAGTCTTGTTTCCTTTTGAAAGGTTCGGTCTTTTAAAGTGAATTATTAGTTCAATTTAAACTGGTGTTACTACAGTGTCATCCAGACATTTACAACACTTTATCTTTAATGTATTTTCCTGATCTCGGGGCTGTTTCTTTCATGAAAGAGGCTCTCGGTATCTTTTTATTAGAATTCTTTGCAAGGCGTTTGGTTTTTGTGGGTTGAAAAATCGTCCAGCGGTCTGCCTCTTTGGGCCATCAATCAGTCCGTTTAAAACGTCACAGCGCACAAAGTTCCTAGCACATCCAACTCTCGTCAAAGTGTTCAGAGTTCATTCATACTGAACTCATTCAGAAGTCACTCAGATGACGTTGAGTCATCTGAGTGACGTTCAGAGGATATTACTATTATTCCGACATCGTGGGGCAGGATCTCCGAGCGGGGGGGAGGGGGGGGGGGGGGGGGGGGGGGGTTCGGGGTTCTGGACCGAACCCCAACGTCTGCAGTTTATCTGGGGGCGTTCCTGAGCAGCGTGCCCCCCCCCCCCCCCCCCCCCCCCCCCGAGCCCTTTTAATAACTCATGTCTAACATGGCTCTGGCTCGTAAGTATTTATTAGAGGATAAAAGCATCTGTTAATTGGTTCAATTAGATTCCATTAGATTGGCACTTCATTCATCCCAGAGGGGACATTGGGGCGTAACAGCCGCAGACATCAGCACAAAAGCAAATATAATAAACACATACATCTACAGTAGACCATAAAACCAAACAGGCATCTGCGTCGACGATTATAACGTCACCTGTATAAAACAAACTTCTGCGTCAAAAGCCCCCCCCCCCCCCCCCCAAAGAAAACGGCCGATATTCAAAACCCCTTGAAAAAGCCTCTGGGACACCAAACGCACGCGCCCCCCCCCCCCCCCCCCTGCATGACGCTTTGCACCCATCCCGCCTCTTTGTGTGTGCGCTTCTGACGCATGCTTGCGCTGCGGTCGATTAGCTAGCCCCACCGCCACCGTCGTGTAGCGCTCGGCGCGTCCATTTTGGCTAGCTCATGAGTTCCACGCCGCCCATAACGTGATTAGCCCTTGATTCGACCGCTCACATCTGGGGGGCCTCCGTTGCATATATACACACCCCATCTCCCCATCTCCCCACCTCCCCACCTCCACCTCCACCTCCACCCCAACCACCACCATTACTAAGTGTGTTGCTTGTCAGTGGCGCAATGCCAATGTTGTGGGGAGAATCCCTTGATGATGGTTATGGGGCGATTGCCAGGCATCGGTTTCCATGTGGGAACCGTGTCATGATAAAATGAAGCTTAATTTACCCTACCATAGGCCTCCACGGTGCAGGGAATAGGGCATTAGACTTCTAGTGAAGAACACAAGTGGGCATTTTCAAGTCCCACTTCAAAATAGAATGACTTTTGTATTTTTATTTTGCTTTTGATAACGGCGTCTGTTGAATACTAACTGTAAGAAGATGTTCGCTGTTACCTTCGCTATTTAGAATCAGGAACTGAGCGTTTGTTTTGTCTGGAAGGCATTGGCTACCGTGGGAACCACATTCATAGATGGTAGATGGAGAAAGTTTTCTGGCCACCACTGAGGCTATTTCTGTGTTCAGGGAAGACAGTTCGATTGGGGACAATGCTGTACTTTTTTCAGAATAAAAAATACCACTGGCTAGGAGAACTTGAGGAAATGCTTTCTCGGTCAGTTTTGATTTCCTTTATATTCTCCCATGTGGTTTTTATGCCAAACATTAAGCTAGAATAAACTGGCGGGGATTTTTTCATTTCTCAACCGCCATAACACAATGGAATTTTCCCGGTCCAGAAGTAAAAGTCCCCCCTAGTATTTAAAGTTAAGCATTTGGATTAGTTCACAAGTGCGACAACAAAATCTCTATAAATGAATAAAATCTGTTGGCTCATCACGTAGTGGCATGTATAATGAACATGGAAGGGACTTTTACTTTCTGTTCCAGGAAATATCCAGCACTTTTCTTTGAAAAACTTGAAAGAAATGCAGTGCATCCACTCTCATCCACCCTACCTCCACCACCACCACCAGCACCACCACCAACACCTCCACCAACACCTCCACCACCACCACCTCCACCACCAACACCACCACCACCAACACCACCACCACCAACACCACCACCACCACCACCACCTCCACCACCAACACCACCACCAACACCACCACCACCACCACCACCAACACCACCACCACCAACACCACCAACACCACCACCACCACCACCACCACCACCACCACCAACACCACCACCACCACCACCAACACCACCAACACCACCAACACCACCACCACCACCACCACCACCACCCATGCTATGACACAATGACAATGCTTTTCTGCCCGCTACTGCGAGTCACACTCTGAATATCTATGTCCAGGTTTCACCAACGATCATTTCCAGGATGACACCAGACTACTTAGAGGTATTTCCCCCCCACCCACCCTCCCCCCAACCCCCCCCCCCCCCCCCCCCCCCCCCCCCCCCCCCCCCCCACAGACACACACACACACACACACACACTCCTTCCCCAGACATTCATCAGTTGTGGAGGCGCCGCTGTAATCACCCATGTCCTCCAACGTATCATTAGCATGCTACCGATGGGTCTCTGCGTGTTGTGCTGAGAGATCCCGGACACTGAGCTGGGTCGCGTTATCGTAGCATTGGTGTAACGGCACATTACCTGTGTGAACACCGGTCCAATCATCCCTGCCTTCAGGACAGAAACCATATAGCCTTTTTGGTGATTTCAAGCTGTTGGTTTGCTTGAAAATCCCAGTAAAAAATAGATCCGTAGTATTTTGTATGACTTTTTCCACTACCAAGAACACAAGTTTGTGTAAATGATGGGAGTAATTCCTCATGATACACTCCTTATTGTTCTACTCCTCGCTACGAGACAGCCATTTCAAAGGCAAAAGCTTCTAGCGTTCACGTAGCTGAAGCTAATCTATCTCTAGTCTAGGTGAAGTTGAACTTCCAGTTTTAGGTTCTTTATTGGTCACACACTTGGTCTGCACGTATAATGTGCAGTGAAACGAGCAAGGCAGTTGAGCAACTAAAAGGCAATCTCGTTCTCCCTCTCTTCTCCACGGCTTGTAGTTCACCCAGGAAGATAATGCACATCTAGAGCTTAAATTAGCACTTTAGCTGCTAATTTGAATGACTCTCGTCGCCTCTTCCATTAGCCATTAGGTGACTCAAGACAACAAGTGTACCACGGGCGAAAAAGAAGTCTACTCTTTTCCAATCAATAGTGATATGATCTGCTGTGACTCTGGCCCAGAAGGGCTTGTAACTTTCATACAACACTATAGCATTACCCTGGCTCTAATCTCTCTATCTCTTATTGTGTTTTCATTGAACCACACACACACACACACACCCACCCACCCCGGTAACAATTGAGGTGATAGAAGTGAACGGGTTTATCGCTGAGATATATTGGCTTCATTTCCACCAATCAGAAAGCAGACGAAGGTGTGCAGCAGAAGACGCACAAAGCCCCTATTTTTGTGTTTTTATTTTTCAGTTGAGAAACATAATACCGTTGCTATACAACCCTCCCTTGTCGTGACACACACGCACAACGGTTCCCTCGCCCCAACATACAGACCTGTGAATGCTTGTAGTTGGACAATTTTTTTTTGCCCTACAGGGGCCTTGGAATCTTTGCGACGGTTTATTTTGTATTTAGTCGTAAAACCTTGCCGAAAACCTGACCTTTCCCTGTTAGTTAATGATAGCATCCATTTTCCTCAATTCATTAAAGATAAGTAACCCCATTTGAGGAAACTATTTCTCCTGTATAGGTTTAATTGAAAGTGGAAATGACTTGTGGGGTGTTGGGGTGGGGGGGGGGGGGAACCTAGCTCCTAGGTTCCCCCCCCCCCCCCCCCCCCCCAGGTTCATCATGTAATCTACCCCTTCACAGTGAGGCGGCGGTGGGATTTGCGGCGTGAGGCGCAATTATTCAAAAAGAAATAATTGAAAAGTAGGTCGGGGTAGCGGCTCTCGTTCTCTTTCGGTGGAGTTGTGGAGGGGCGAGCGAGGGGCCTGATGCGATTCTCAGCCCTAATCAGCCTCTCCTAAAGGAGGCCACCAGCTCATTACAGGGATAGGAAGAGGGGGACCGCGAGTGTACTTGAGTGCAGAGAGAGGGGAGAGAGAGAGGGAGAGGAGAGGAGAGAGAAGAGAGAGAGGGAGAGGAGAGAGAAATAAATGAGAGGGAGAGAGATTGGAGAGGAGAGAACGAGAGAGCAGGTGAGAGAGAGGAGAGAGAAAGGGAAAATGAGAAGAGAGGATGGCTGGAATTAAAATAAAATGTGAAAAAATGGGAGGAGAGGACTAGAGGCAGGGAGAGAGGGAGGGAGAGAGAGGAAGGGAGAGAGGGAGAGGAGAAGAAAAGAGGGGAGGAAAGGAGGCTGAGCGAGAATATGAAGGGAGAGGAAGAGGGGAGGAAAGAAGAGAGGCGAAGGACAGGGGAAGAACAAGGAGAGGAGAGGGGGATGAGAGAAGGTGGAGACACTTGGAGGGGGCAGTGTGAGCTGGAGAGAGAGTGAGAGAGGGGTGGAGAAGGAGAGGGAGAGAGAGAGAGAGAGAGAGGGGTGGAGAAGGAGAGGTAGAGAGAGAGATGGGGACGGAGGTAGAGCGAGCTAGTGAGAGAAGGGATGCTTTTAAGATGAGAAGGGCCACATGGGAGGTGTTGTGTGGTCATGGGCTCTGCTCCACATTTGTATGTTCCTCTCACTGCACCAATGCATCCCCCCGACACACACACGCACGCACACACACACGCACACACACATAAACACAGACACGCACACACATACATACACACACACACACATATAAACACACATGCACACACATACACACAAACACGCACGCACACACACACACACACACACACATTAACACACATGCACACACACATAAACACACACACACACGCACACACACAAGACGGCATGCGTAACACATTAGGACCGGCCACAGGCTCTGAATCAGAGCAGGAACCCAGTTAATAGCGCCTACCTGCTTTCTCTTGTCTCCGGCAAGGCCGTCACAGAGCCCCCGTTATCCCACTCTCTGATCCCGACGACAGCAAAGAAATACCGCCGCTGTCCACCTGGTCACACCGCCGCGCGCTCCAGCAGATAGCTAGTGCGCTAGGGCCCAATACGGAACAAATACGATCCTATGAAACTTGTCGTCGCTAGCTAGTTAGCTAGCATCTAAGCTAACGTACAAATGAAACCATATAATGCAGTGTTTCACAACTTGATGTGTCATTATCATAGTGGTTATAATCACCCCCTGTGAATGCAATGACACCAGAGGGGGTGCTGTTGCTCTTGTTTTGATTAAGTGAAGAGTTACTCTTCAACTGTCCGTAGGAGGCCTAGTGAATATTGCATTTGTGTGGATGTTGTCTGTTGGGCGTCATCATTCATTCACTGTTGATCATATTTTTGTCATCCTTTGTGGTGTCGCTGACAATTGCTGGCGAGTGTAAAAGATTATTCAATTAATGACCCAAGCATTTAGCGGATGTTGTCTGCTGACTCAGCTCAGTTCACATCCCGTCTTCGTGCCACCATTCACCCATTTGCTTTATTTGACACCATCTCTCTCTCTCTCTCTCTCTCTCCCCCTGTCTGTACTGACTAAACCTCTCTCTCTCTCTTTCTCTCTCTCTCTCCCCTGTCTGTACTGACTAAACCTCTCTCTCTCTCTTTCTCTCTCTCTCTCTCTCTCCCCCTGTCTGTACTGACTAAACCTCTCTCTCTCTCTCTTTCTGTCTCTCTCTCTCTCTCTCCCCCTGTCTGTACTGACTAAACCTCTCTCTCTCTCTCTCCCCCGTCTGTACTGACTAAACCTCTCTCTCTCTCTCTCTCTCGCCCAGCCTACATCGAGGACGTGGCGCGCTGCGTGGACCAGAGCAAGCGCCTCATCATCGTCATGACGCCCAACTACGTGGTGCGGCGCGGCTGGAGCATCTTTGAGCTGGAGACGCGGCTGCGCAACATGCTGGCGAGCGGCGAGATCAAGGTCATCCTGATCGAGTGCGCCGAGCTGCGCGGCATCATGAACTACCAGGAGGTGGAGGCGCTGAAGCACAGCATCAAGACCCTCACCGTGGTCAAGTGGCGGGGCGCCGGCAGCAACCACCTGGCCTCCAAGTTCTGGAAGCAGCTGCGCTTCGAGATGCCCTTCCGCCGCGCCGAGCCCGACCTGGGCATCGCGCCGCACGAGCAGGCGCTGGACGTCAGCGAGCAGGGCCCCTTCGGCGAGCTGCAGACCGTGTCGGCCATCTCCATGGCGGCCGCCACCACCACCGCCATGGCCACGGCCGGCCACCCCACCCTGCGCTCGGCGTACCACAGCGGCGCGTGCCACGCCCAGGCGCGGCAGCAGAAACACTGCTACCGGGGCTACGACTACGCCCTGCCGCACGGCGCCACGCTGCCCCCGCTGTCGGCGCTGCAGGGCGGCCAGCACACGTACTGCAACATCCCCATGACCCTGCTCAACGGGCAGCAGAGGCAGCCCGCCAAGTCGCCGCGGCAACGCAGCCTGGAGGAGGCGCGCCCGGCTAACGCCATGCTGCCGCTGTTGCCCCGGGAGACGAGCATCTCCAGCGTCATCTGGTGATGGCGGCGGGGATGGGGGGGGGGGGGGGGGGGGGGGGGAAACGTTGGGCGGATTTGGCGACCGGCGGTGGAGGCGAGGCGTGGGCGGTTGTCGCGGACGACAGGATCGGTTCTCTTGAACGGTTGGGTTTTTTTTTTTGGGGGGGGGGGGGGGGGGGGGGGGGGGGGGGGGGGGGGGCGGGGGGGGGAGTCGCGCGTTTAGGCGCTTGGCACTATGCAGCTAGCCCGGCGCAGGACTGGTAACGCCGCTACGCTACATGCTGCTGCAGCTGGGTTTGCACCAATGGGAGCACAGCGGGGAGTGGGACCCACTTGACAACGGAGGCGAGGGATTTTGGGGGGATGTGAGGGTCTTTTTTCTGGCTTTTTGGGGGGTTGTTTGCGTTCTTTTAGTCTGAAAAGAGCTTTCTGTGGGAATCAAACACTGAAGAATCGGGAAGAAGTCTTCGTTTTGTTTTTTTACATGCCTGACAGAAAAAATTCAACGTACAAACGGACGCCAACTCTTATCTACCCAGAGATTCAAGGAATACAGGGTTCTGTACATAACCTTTTCTAATTCTTTGTAGCATCTGTTCATTTTTTCTCTCGCTCTCTTGTATTTTATCATGATTTTCGGGAACCTTTTTTTATTTAAATTTAATTTTATATATAATTTTCTTCTGGATTCGTGTAAAAGTGAAGCAATGTGTTAAAATGTTGTTTCTTTAATCGTAACTGGCCGTTGGCTCACAAAGTCAATAAAGAGCGGGTTTTAAGTCGGGTCAGAAGCGAACTGCGATCTTTTGATTTAAATTCGTTTGTACTTAAACCTCGTCTGCTTTCGGTTGGTTGTGCCGTCGGGGATTGACTAATATAATCTGGTTCTAGCTGCGCCAGGTCACTAGATTATGCAAAAACACTGAAGGAATCGAAGACACCCGAAAGTTCGTTTTTTTTTTATTCCGTCTTAATGATCACGTCGGCTGAACGCTAATCGCGATGTTGGAGACGACACTTTCTAGAGAGGAGAGATCGGAGGACAAACACCGGTGCTAGGCTTCACATTATTCACACCACCATCCATTCCTGGCGTTGTTTCATGCTCTCTCTATCCCCCTCTCTCGCTCTCTCACTGTCTCACACACGCTGTCTCTCTCTCACTCTCTCACACACACTGTCTCACACACACACTGTCTCTCTGCCTCTGGATGATATTTACTTTTTTAAGACAAAAATACAGCCTTGCTATTTACTTTAAAAGAAGAATATATATATATATATCACCTAAGACTAAAATATGTGGGTTATTTTATGAAAAAAGGGGTCTATTTTTGTAACCGAGGGATATTTGCTTAGAAAAGAGATATAACCTATATAAAAGTGGTTTGGGGAAAGGAAGAAATGTAATACGGACCATCGGCCATCGGCAAACCAAAACGAAAAACAAAACGAAAATCCATCTCGATTAAACTGCGTAGCTCAAGAAAAAAGGTAATAGAGTCATTCACGCTATGTCTTATAGATCAGTAAAGGCCGTACTAAACAACTACTTCCACACGTGCTGCCCAGCCAAGTATGCAACTCAGAAGGCTTTTTCCGATCAGCCCTACCCACGTACTGAGCGCGTTTGTTTCGGCGCAGGGCGGCCCCTGGACGGCGGACACGTGGGGCACCGAGCGCCCATTCGCTTTGATACGCGACAGTGTGTAGCGGCCAAGGCATCACGGAAAGGCTTCCCCGCGTGCGTCCCCGGGGTTGCCACGGCGATCCAAGGCCTGTGAGTGAGATGGGCTAGTGTGCACGAGTTTCCATACGAAGGACCAAATAACGCTAACGCACAGGGCTAATAGCGCTGGCCGTGGTTTTGTCGGCAACACAATTGGCGACAACTAATAATGAAAAAGAATAGCGACGATAAGTAGGGCTTTCAGGTAAAAAAAGAAAATAATTGGCGCCACCAAATCCGGCGTTGCTGCGATTAGCGCAGACTGCTGCGGCGATGTGGGAGGGTGACTTCGTGGCCCGTTTTGTGTGACGTCATGTTGTGAACTTTAACCCCTCCCTCGTGGCAGGGTTGCACAGCTCTGGAGAGGACAACACGGCGGCGATCGGTCTCTCTTCCGTCTTCACGGTTGCTCTGTAAACAGCGCAATGCTACAACGCTAACAACGGTTAGTGTCCTTAGTGCTTGTCCTGTTGTTTTTTGTATTTTTCCCGCTAACGTCACATGGGAAACACGGTTCTTCTTCCCCGTCTCACGGTCTGATCGCCGGCGTACGTGATTGGCCCCCCACCGCCAACTGCCTAAACGCACGACAAGTATTTTCCTTTTATGCTGACCAAAAAACGTCAGGGATTACTTTTTATTTTCCGCTAGCTGTAGTCGAGAAAGAAATAACCGTAGAACGAGAAGATGTATGCGATTCCCCGAAAAAGAAACGGAATGTATTTAAGAAATGTGCGAATGAGAACACATTTTGTAAGCGTACAACAGGAGAATACTAGCGAGGTACACCAAAGCAAAGTGCGCTGGCTAGCTTGCTTTAGAGACCTCTTCTGCCTCGGTTACACAGCTGATTCATCTGGGTTTAGCCTAGCCGCTATGATGTCATTCATATATAAATGTTCCCGGGGGGGTTCCCCTTGCATATCAATTAAGATCGGTGCCATTCGTTTATTGTTTTATTTTACAAGATTCGTTTTAAAATAAATAAATCTTTGACTCTAACATTATTTAACATCTATTTCGTTTTTTAGTTTTTTGTTTTGTTGGTGTGAGATACGCATCCGTCCCTGAAGAACAGAAACAATAAATTAAACGTTATGTTTCCACGATATCGTTTTTTTTTCTTCCTTTCTCCGTCTACTCATCTGAGCTTAACAAGAATCATTTGCCTGAAAGAAGAACAAATTCATATTTTTTCCCACTTAAGACCAGTGCAAAGTCTGGGGGGGAAAATATGTCTTTGTCCTGAACGGGGTTGAAAACCATAGCAGATATTTTGATATTGGTTCACTCTCTTCTCTAAGCAAGAGCATTAAAACAATCGTAGATCGAACAATCTAGTTCCAAACATCAGTTTCTTTTTATTTTTAGGGGGGGGGGGGGGGGGGGGGTTGCAAAGGCCTGTAGTTCAGGCCTGAGTCTGTCGCACCTTCAAGAAAACCACATCAAATAAAAGAAAAGAAAACGAAAGTTTGGAGTTTTCAGGAGAGCCCGTCTGCACTTTTGAAGCTGATCAGGTGCTCCGCATACTTAACGACATGTAAATATGTTAACCTCGACCACACAAGAAATAACGCGAAGACCATTGAGCCATATGCATAGTAACTGAAACGAAAAAAAAAAACCGAAAACAATGGTCATAGGTCAATGGTAATATTACACACAAATGTCTCCCAAAGGAACAATCTGCTCGTCTAAATTGAGGAACGCTTTTCGCTGACGTCCTGGGGTCCAGATCTGAGGAGAAATGGGGTGTATGTCTACGAGTGGATAACATTTATATGGATTATTTCAATTGAACTTTTATTTTGGTACGACGGGTTTTTCCGACGACGAGGATGTCGTCATTGACGACGACGACGACGACGATGAAGAGAACGGAATCACGATGAAGACACAGAGCACAGATTTAACGGCGGGCACTTTCACCTCCTTCTCGTAAGACGACCGCGATGTCTACCCTCTTGGTTTTCTATGATGTATCTGCAATGTTGATTAAATAAAGATACTGTTGTTATTAATAAAATAAAATAAAACACACACATTAATGGTCACGACTGTGTTTTGCGTGCGTGGGTACATGACTGCATTTCAGCTGTTGTGTTACTGCTTAGTGTGCGTTTGTGTATTTCCGTGTGTGTTTGTGTGTGTATTTGCACATGGGGGTGCACACTTGAGGATTTGTTGGTTTGTGTCTGTTTATTGTTAGTGTGTGGCTGTGTATGTATGTATGTGTGTGTGTGTGTGTGTGTGTGTGTGTGTGTGTGTGTGCACTTATTAGCTTGTGTGTTTGTGCATGGATGTGTGTATTTTGTGTGTGTGTGTATGATCCTGTACCAATGATTGTATTGGTACAATACAATACAATATATATATATATATAACGCCACACAGAGCACTTTGTTTACAGAGTTGCCAGATCAGAACGCTGACTAGGCCTGGATCTCTCTCTCTCACTCACTCTTTCCCTCTCCCCCCCCCCCCCCCCCCCCCCCCCCCCCCCCCACCGGTCTAGCATCAGGACCCACATGTGTCATTAGGTCACGCCGCAAAATAATTACATAGTTTATTTACCAATATTGCAGTGATCAACAATGCCTTCATATTCTGTTAAAAACATCGAGCGAACAAACGGCTCAAACAATTGGGGCTGAACTCAATGAAATAGTCAAGCCACTGAAATATGAATGAACCATAAAACAGTAGTTCATTCACGGGCTTTGTTCTAAAGATTAAGAATTGGCATATGCTCAGCGAACCACTCAAAGTGCCCAGTGGGGGAGACCCACCGGTGGGGGAGACCCACCAGTTGGGAATCCCTGCACTCCATGGTAGTCAGGACCACATATACTTTGGTGACAACATGTAGGCCTACTGCGGTTACCTGCGGTAAACACACGCCTTGCACACGTGGACAGACGGACGGATGGAAAGACAACCAAGATGGCCGCACGGATGAAAAGACACACATTGGACGAATGGGAGGAACAGTTAAGGGTGTGGGGAACACGACATGAACACGTAGAACTCTATCCTAAACAGGGAAGTGCGTGGCTGGAAGGTTTGACTCCCAGTCGAAAGGTACTGGGTTTGATTCCCATGGCGCCCTTGAGCAAGACGCCTTAAATCCGCTAAAGCTGTTCCTTATTGCCGTGTATCTGAAATCATTGTGAGTCGCTTAGGATAAAAGTGTCAGCTAAATGACACACAAATACATAAAGACTGAGTGGGCCTGCCATATTTCCCATCATGCAATTTGCAATCCAAGCAAATGGCCCATTCGAATCAATCAGACAAAAGTTGTTGGCTGGCGTTTTTAATTAAGAGCCTTCTGAAAGAGTCTACAAGAGGGGATAAAACAGGTCTTAAATCAGTCCCACTGATGCTGATGATTACTGGTGAAGATGAAGAGGAAGTCAGCCTTCTGTGCATGTTTTGCTGGTTTATCCCTCCCTCTCGTCTAAACCAATACTACGCACAAAGGAAGTCTGATTGTCTTGTTGGCTCTGTCGTCTGGTCTCCGCACACGCGAGTGTGCGAGGCTTTTACTCTGTTTTCGTGTTCCTTGGTACTTGGAGCTGAATACGTTTTTGCATGAAGGAAAGAAAGAAATGAAGCTAAAGCGAAGGAGGAGGAGAGAAAGACAGGAAGGAGGAGAGAAATAAAGAGAAAATAGGAGAGAAAGACAGACAGACAGACAGACGGATCTTAATGGGTGCTTACCCAGTTGAGGGGGGGGGGGGGGGGGTGTGACAAAAAAAGGTGCGCAAGGGAGAGAGAGAAGGGGGTGAGAATGAGGGAGAAGAGAGATAATGGGAGAGAGAAAATGAGAAGGGAGAATTAAAGAGAGACCTATTCTGCCACACTCAGAGAAAAGAGAGAGATGGAGAGAGGAAGGGAGACAAAGAAAGAGGAGGAAGGGATGGAGAGAGGAAGGGAGACAGTTCATCTCTTCTGAGGGACAGGAGAGGGTAAAAAGGGGTTGAGAGTGTGCCTACACAGCCTTCCTGGTTCCTGTTAAATTGCTGGATGTCTGACAAATGAGACGACCACCCACCATCTATAGCCAGACCCCATCAGACCTTATCTTAATCATACTGGATTTGAAGGGCTTATTGATGCCCGCACTACGGCTAGCTGAACCATCGATTTCATAATGCTACAGTTGATTTATCCAAAGGCCCTAGGCTTAATGGTGTTGGATGTCTAGTGGAATGTGTGCTCATTGATATTTAAGATAACACTTAAGCAAAGAAAATAAGTCACGTCATTTGGAATCTAATGGGGACAATTGTTTAAGTGTCAGTGGTTCACAGATTTTCAATTTAGGTATTGACCTGAAAGCAGTGAGACACACTAATGGGAAGCTTCACGAGAAGGTGAACCCATTTGAAATGAAATGCCGCCCTCTGCTGGCGAGATGTACACTTCACGGTGACCAAGAACCATATTGGCAGCCTAAATCGATTAACCCTTTCTCTCTTCCTCGACCCCTGTGTCATCGTCGTCTTCATCATCATCATTAGGTGTCAAGCGCCGAAGATGTAAGGCACCTATTGTTATTGCCAGTTTTTCCTATTTTTATTCGTGATGATTTTAATTACACAAACTTCAACCAAGTGCAACCTTGTCACCCAACCCAATTTATATTTAGTTGCGATAAAAGTGAACGGTATAGGGACATCCAGCCTCAACCAAGAGACCAAATGTACAAAAGCTTGCAGTCAGTCAAGTCCTGCCAGTTTGTGGCAGATGGACAGTAGGCCAATGGGAAGCTATGTATTCAATTCAGCATAGCTACCACAGTAGTGAGGTCACTGAGGTCACGGAAAAGTGACAGCCTGTGTGACATAAAGTTAGATTCCGTGGCTGTTGAACGGGAGATTTGCATCGACGCTTGATTACGTGTTTGAACAAATGTATTAATTGTTGTATACTTTAGATACTGTAGATTATTATTGGCCAAGCTGAGCTGGGTCATTGGTTAGCATGCCTCATTAGCATTAGCTCGTGGCTTCAAGCCTAGCCTTGACTAGGGGTAGGCGTAGTATACTGCCTGGATAATTAGAGTGCATTTTTGGATTTAGTCAGTAATACTATAGGTCATAGCAATGGCCAAGAAAGTTGTTTCAAACGGGAAAGATTAAATTTTTTCTTTCTTATCGTCCTTTGTTGAAATACATACCTATGGCTTAAACAATATGGATGCATTGCAATGTAGAAAAATCGAATCAAATTGTTTTCTACAAACGACATGTTCTTGTTCAACATGTCCCAACGTACCTCTGTGCGGATTTTTGTGTGAATATAATGTCAAATGTATAATCTCACCATGTATGGCAAGTGTCTTGGTGGTGCAGTGGTAAGCCCTGCTGATTAAAGCCCCGGAGACCAGGGTTCAAGTCCTGCTTATGTTGGTGGTTTTTCCACCATAAAGTCATTGTGTGAATATAATGTCAACTATTACTTCCGACCTTCTCTCTATCTCCGACTCTGTGGCGCAGTGGATAGAGCTCTCGTTTATCGGCTCTGAGGGGCTGTGTTCAAACCCGCCAAGGTTGGTCACTATGGATGAAGTGTTTTCTAAACATTACAATGTTTGTGAATTTCAGGTCAACTCTGTCATCCACAATGTCTTGGTGGTGGAGTGGAGAGTTATGATCCCCAGAGTCCCTGGTTCATAAACGACAGCGGTACCTTATGTGGCCTTTGGCCCGACAATATTTTATAAAAATGACAATGGTACCCCTTGTTTTATTCTATAACGACAAAAAAAAAGACAGTGGTACCCCTTGTTTTTTATATGACAAACAAAATGTATGTTTTATTCTATAATGACAAAGAACCCACCGCCTGTGAGGGGGGGGGGGGTTGAGAGGTTTTACTGATACCTTGGTGGCCGTGTGAGCAGGGACTTGAACCAGAACCTACAGAGTGTTATCCAATCGCTCTTACCGCTGCACCACCAACACATGAACTAGACTTATCTCTGACGGTATACTTGACTTTACAATTCACGTGATTATAGAAATAAGACACTTCCATTAAAGTAAACCTTTTGGGGGTTCCCTCTTTCTGGTGGCTGTTTGTGAGGGTACTCCAACCAGAGACTACAGAGTGTTAACCAACAGCCCTTACCGCTGCACCACCAAGACACTGACCAAGCTGTTTTCAGAGGCTATACTTGTCTTTACAATTGACATGATATAGAACTAAGACACCGCCATTAAAGTAAATCTGCAGTTGACTGGCACTTGAACCCCGGTCTCCAGACCATTAACCCTCAGCGCTCTCCGGTTCCCCACGGAGAATAGGACATTTAGATGGGTCGGAGGTTATATATGACAGTACAATAGACATAATAGCATTATGTTTCAAACTAACATTATGGTTCAATAGAAATGAACGCCAGCGGGATTTGAACCCTGGTCTCCAGAGGGTGATCCAACAGTGCTCTCCACTGCACCATCAAGGTACCTCTACTGGTGTCCCCCCTGGTGCTACTTCACCTTTGAAATACCTTTATCGGGAGCGCGACAGGGACCAGAGCCAGCAGAGCTGACCTCATGGATATTATTGCGAGTAAGTGGTGTCACACACACACGCGCAATTGTATATGTATATAAAAAAGATATATAACATACATAACAGATGAAACGGTATAAAAATGTCATATCACGATCATCGTCATCATACATCCATTCAGCATTCACACATGACTTGAAAATCAGCACCGAGTGTGTTTCTTTTCAGATGACCGCAGATCCCCAGTACGGCATCTGGGCGTTTCAGCCGCTGAAGAAGTGTGCAGGACAGTCAGTGCCTTGGGGTGTTTGTCTCCCAGCCGTTCGATTCCTAATTCCCTACAGCCTAACCCGTAGGCATCCATGGGCAAACTGCCTAACCTCCTACGAGCTCAGCATTACCTGTAGCAGAACTCACTGTAGGTCCCTTTGGATAAAAGCGTTGGATAAATCAATAGTATTGATAATCTGCCTTTGCAGATTCGAACAGTCCGTGACAAGGCCTTGATAATGTGTGTTTTAGACGGTATAGCAAACCTGTAGACGTACGAAAAGTATTTTACACAGTTTGTACATTACTTTTGGAGATTTTGTCAAATTGTATTCAGTCGCATAACTTCCTAAAATTGCAATTAGTCTTGTACATCCCCCTCGCACGCACACACGCACATCACCAAAGAGAAATAAACTGAAGGCCTTTATCGACACATTAACTCAAGTGTGTGTATATATTATTTTTTTTAAGAACTACGATTCATATTATTTAAGAGCTGCTTTTGCAATTTCCAGAGGTAATTATTACTTTTATTTATTCATTTTTACACAGGACTCTTGAAAAAGAAAAACTAAAACAAAACATTCAACAAAAACTGAAACACTGAGCCAGAAGCGGCGAGACACAGCACCACATAACAACTGTGTTCAGAAAAGCAAACCAAATAAAGTTTTGGTCACAACGATCCAAAGAACCTTCCGGAAATACAGCCTCATTATTGGAGGGTTTATACGTTGCGATGTCTGGCCACTTCCTGCAAAGCGCCGTTAAGAGTTTTATTTTTAATGTTTTGAGCTTCTTTTGAAAGGGGGTTATAATACACTGGCTCTTAGTAAATTCACTCATATGACGCACGCACTGTTTGAACATTTACACACAAAATCTGCAGGTTTTTTTTCTCTTTATAGACTTAAATCTCGTTCTTATTTTCCTTTTTTTTTTCGTTTAAACTTTTAAAGACAACAGTTAACAGTTCGGAAACGGTGGCTCTACAATTCGGAAAAATTATTTTTTTCTCTTCATAAGGCCCATTTTTCTTTTCTTTTCCAGCTCTTCAAACGATTCATGTCAAGACATTTTATTCAGCTAATTCATTTCTCAGTAATCTTTTTGTTATTTTTTTTATCGGAATCTTTTTTACAAACACGGTTCATCGAGAGTTCCGGGGAAAAACGTTGCGGTTAAGATGATGAAGAGATTGTCCTCTGGGCGTCTGCTTGGGGAATGTCAGGGTCTGTGCTTCACTTATACCATCTGTATCAATCCATTTCTCCTGATAAGGCAGTCCTGTTTTACTTTTTTTTTTTGAATCGTCTCAGTTCATATGTCGCCATTTCATCGGTCTCTCGTACCTCCATCCCTTCAAGCTTTCTCTTTTTTGTTTGGCGAGCGTGCAGCAAAACACCAGATTTCGACCTCCTATAAAAAGTCAGCTCGAGGCTCATCCACCGCTAATTAGCGTACAACTTTCCGTTCCAGAGAGGCGGCCATTTTGAAAACAGGAAGAAATGATTGGTTGATGGTGGTTCTGATGGAGACCAGTAAAGGGGAATGAAGGGTGGTGCAAGAAAAAGAGGGCAAGAGAGGGAATGCAAAATCCTGCTTCTCCGTTGTCTGTTTTTGTGCAAACTGGGATGTAAACAAAGACTGGTCTGAGGACCTGTGAGGGAACTGACATGGGGCAGGGAGATGGGGCGGTGTGCTCTTCAAAGTTATTTTAAATGATTGATTGATTGACAGGTACAACGGCAACTTCAATGAGTTGGCAGGGAGGGGGGCCGGGTCAAGTAGAGTTGAAAGCCACTGCAGTTTCCTGTGCTTTATATCTTTTTTTGCTTTACAAAGAAAAATGGGAAGGGGGGGGGGGTCACTATGGCAACGTCTCATGTGCTTGGAAAGTTTGTGGGTTGGGTTTGGAGGGGTGCTGGGGGGGGGGGGGGGTTACAGTACCACAAGGAATGCCTTTGAGGGTCAAAACACAACGGGGGCACCCCACATTAAGACTCTTTATGTTCATGCTTACTACGTCCCTTTTAACAACATTACCCACCCACCTGTCGATATTACAAAAGAAAGTACAAAATATCTACCACGTTGTCCCTCCGCCCCCCCCCCCACCCCCCGCCATTTAACTATATTAATTTATCCCTCTATCGTTTATATATATATTTGTGCATATATATATATATATATGTATATATATACACACACACACACACACACACACCGATGTGCCTGTTGATGTCAGGACGCGGGGAGCGCGGGGAGGTCGAGGCCGCTGGCCCTTGATTCTTCGCCTCCGTCTTTTCTCACGTGTCTATGTACAGAAGCCCCTCCCCTCCGGAGGAGATAATAACCAAAACAAACAAACCGACGGTAGCCTTGATCCCAGAGGGGTGGGGGGTGGGGGGGCGGTCAGAACGGTTAGCCTCAGCTCTGTCAGAAGGACGACGACGAGGTGTGTGTGTGTGTGTGTGTCTCTTTAGCGAGGCGGCTCGCGCTCGTTCGGCTAGTACACCCAGGAGACGGGCACCCACTGGGAGGTGGTGCACACCAGGTCCACGGCCTCCTCCAGCAGGCGAATAGTGTCGTCGATCTCGTTGTTGATGATGGTCTGGTCGAAGTAGTGGGCGTAGGTCTTCTGCAGGGTCTCGGACTCCTTCTGTAGCCTCTGGAGGGAGTCATCCTGCGGGGTGGGGGGGGGGGGGCAGAGAGGCTGGTTTAACGGCGAGGTGTACCTCATGGCTCTTTTCTCGGTCCACTGTGGTTCTCAACACGCTACACGGGAGCAATGCTACATGTTCAAGTAAGAACATTTGGGAAACTTGGGATGGAGGACCGGAGAGGATTCCAATATTGAGGACAGTTGACCACTTTTGACGTCACAGCAGGGATCAAAACAGGCTACGCCGGCACTCCTACGACAGGCACGTAAACACAAGCTAGAGGGGTGGGGTTAGCACTGTCGGCTCAGTACTCACAGGCAGTTTCCTGCACCACCGCGGAATCTAGCGTGCAAAAGAAAACACACGAAGGCGTGCCGAAGGGAACGAGACAACCATGCTTAGAGAAGAAACAAGAGGCAAGCAAGTGTGGTGTACATTCAAGCAAAGACCAACGCAAATGAGAGGTAACAAACTGCAGATTCAAAATGAATTAGTGAATGAAATTGAGGGAGCAGGCATGGAAGGCATGGAAAGGACCAGAAACTAATGTTGACTCAAATGACCTTCTAGACCAAACACGTGATGTTGTCTAGAAGCGGAGTGGAAGGAAGAGCGTGTACTTGCCTCCACTTCCGTCATGCCCGGCGTGATGTTGGGCGCCGCGATGAACACCACGTACGGGGCGAACTCTGCAGTCCTCAGGATCTTCAGTGCCTGGTGGAGAGAGCCGACAATCTGGCAACAGTTCTGGATGGCGCACCAGGGCTCAAATAGGGTGTGCGAATGTGAAATAAATAAAAAAACGTACTTAGTACGTATAAAATGTCGATTTTGATTTGATTTAATTGGTTATTTCGTTACGTTCTTTGTCTCATAGTGCGCCGTAGTAGGGCTACACCGACAATGGCGCCATGTTTTCTGGGATGTTTTGTTGTCTATTTACTCATTACTTTGTTCACTACGGCCCTGGCGTTGACTACGTCAAAGACCCCCGTCTTGCCGTACAAACGTCCGTTGCCCCAAAGGACATCGTCATGCTGAACATCCGAAGACTCATAAAAACCCTTTGGCTTCGACTCTGGGGTACCCCAGAGAAAACAAAAACCCCAACCCGGTGACCCCCGTGAGGGACGCTGACCTGGGGCTCCACGTCCAGGATGGATATCATGCCCTGGCCGTGGATCTGGCGGATGGTCTCCAGCCGCGTGCCGTACATGGCGTCCTCGTGGCTGCCGTACTCCAGGTAGTCGTTGTTGCTGATGTCCTGCATCATCTGGTCGTGGGACACAAAGTAGTAGTTCTTGCCGTTCTCCTCGTCCTTCTTGGGCGGCCGGGTGGTGTCTGGGGAGGAAGGAAAGGGGGGGGGGAGTTTGTGGGTGTGTGGGGTAAGTCGGGGGTTACCTCGCGGGTGGCAGTGGTAGACGGGTGCATTTGAAAGTATCAAACTAAATCGGTGGGTTTGAAATGCACAACGGAGACCTTTCCAGGGCACCTAGCTTTGAATTTAGCGACGTTAAGCTTCTCGGCTGACGCGGCTTTAGATGTAGGGTGCTAGCTTGTTGCGGGTGGCGTCGGCCAGAACTTACGAGGAATGGGGTAGGCGAAGCGGTCGGGGTGCTTGGTGATCAGAGTGTTCTTGATGTGCCTCCTGCCGACGCCGTGGGCCCCTGAGCAAAGACATTAGCATAGACGGTTAGCATCAACGGTTAGCATCAACGGTTAGCATCAACGGTTAGCATCAACGCAATAGTCAGCAAAGAATCCTCTTGACCCCAGGCCAGCGGCGTGGTTTCTTAGCTAAGCGGCCCTCCAAGAGAAAAGATAAACCTGCAAAAGTTACAATAATACCGATAGTGAGCAAAGATGGTGGCAGTTTTGTTTCTTAAGCAGTGTCAAGGTTATTCACGCAATCTGCATAGCGACCGATAAGAGATGCTGATGGATTTTAAAACGACCACTTAGTTAGTTAGCTACACCAGTACAGCGGCATTATTCCAACCCCACGCCTTTTGAAATCGTTCACATACGCTTTCTTTCTCTGAGATGTAGATGCCAGTAATTGATTTTACCGCCCAAAGAAAAGCAAGCCGATTGTGTGCGCGTTTCCTCTCGGTACCCACCCAGGAGAACGAGTGTTTTCCTCCTGAACGACGGCAGTTTGACCACCTCCTCGTACGTCACCAGGTCTAGTTGGTCGAAGACTGTGGAAGAAAGGTTCGGGTTTCAGTGGCATTGAAACAACAGAGGAAAACGTGGCATTAGAAACGATAAAAAGGTCAATCACAATGCCGCAGTAGATCCAACACCGGCTGGCCAGGGTGGCATTTGAATCACCGTTGGATGACAGTGGTGTATGTGCTTTGTCGTGTCGAGTGAAATGAAGGGGAAACTGGCATGGCTTCTAAGTGCTCCAAATGTTGTTGATGCTGTGCATTGTTGTGCTGCGTATTGAATGATGCTAAGCGCTACGTTGTAGGGCGCTGTTGTCTGACAATGCGAACCAAGGCAGTATATTCAATGCTAACGGAAAATAACTGCCTGAAGGGATATATCATGGTGATGCTAGTCAGTTTAACTTCAATCAAATAAACAGTTGATTTTTGGAGGGGGGGTGGGGGGTTCTCTCTGTAACGTCCTGGAACAGTTAATTACATCTGAAACTTACGTTTTACACTCGGAACAGACTGCGATTAAGCGGGATCAAGAAGGTTACAAAAGTGCATGGTCAGAAGCTAAATCGATGCAAATCTGAGCTAATCAATGCTAATCTGACTTGCATCCTGACTGGTCAATGAGAGCGCTCAATCATGAGGGGGTAGCTGTCAATCAATGACAAAGGAGGAAGTTGCAAGGGGGAGGCGAGATGAGGATGGGGGCGGGGCATGTGGGGTTAGGGGGCGGGGCTAAGACCATATGTGGGTCTGGAGTTACTTACATGCAGCCAAGTCATTGGGTAAGACGACAGCATGGAGGTTTGACAAAGGAAGGGTTAGGGGAGGGGTTAATAAAACACACGAGACACACATCATAGAGGCAAACAGTAAAAGCTGTTAAAACAACATAAGACAGGTAAATCAGGTCAACAGTTGTTAATTACATCCAGGTTAAGACATTTAACAACAGGTACACCTCTTTACATTCCAACACCTGGTTATATTCAAACAGGTGTTCCAAGTGGGCCAAGATGAGCGTAATAGAGACAAAGACATGACAAAACCTTTTACCAAACTGACACAAACGTGGACTAAGATGCATATAAAAGCAGAAGTGAATCTGTGCTACACAGCTCGCTGATGGAATGTGTGTTAGTCTCTGGGTTAATGTGTGTTAGTCTCTGGGTTAATGTGTGTTAGTCTCTGGGGTTAATGTGTGTTAGTCTCTGGGGTTAATGTGTGTTAGTCTCTGGGGTAATGTGTGTTAGTCTCTGGGTTAATGTGTGTTAGTCTCTGGGGTTAATGTGTGTTAGTCTCTGAGGTAATGTGTGTTAGTCTCTGGGTTAATGTGTGTTAGTCTCTGGGGTTAATGTGTGTTAGTCTCTGGGTTAATGTGTGTTAGTCTCTGGGGTAATGTGTGTTAGTCTCTGGGTTAATGTGTGTTAGTCTCTGAGGTAATGTGTGTTAGTCTCTGGGTTAATGTGTGTTAGTCTCTGGGTTAATGTGTGGTTAATGTGTGTTAGGCTCTGGGTTAATGTGTGTTAGTCTCTGGGTTAATGTGTGGTTAATGTGTGTTAGGCTCTGGGTTAATGTGTTAGTCTCTGGGTTAATGTGTGTTAGTCTCTGGGTTAATGTGTGTTAGTCTCTGGGTTAATGTGTGTTAGTCTCTGGGTTAATGTGTGGTTAATGTGTGTTAGTCTCTGGGTTAATGTGTGGTTAATGTGTGTTAGTCTCTGGGTTAATGTGTGTTAGTCTCTGGGGTGATGTGTGGTTAATGTGCGTTAGTCTCTGGGTTAATGTGTGGTTAATGTGTGTTAGTCTCTGGGTTAATGTGTGTTAGTCTCTGGGTTAATGTGTGGTTAATGTGTGGTTAATGTGTGTTAGTCTCTGGGTTAATGTGTGTTAGTCTCTGGGGTGATGTGTGGTTAATGTGCGTTAGTCTCTGGGTTAATGTGTGGTTAATGTGTGTTAGTCTCTGGGTTAATGTGTGTTAGTCTCTGGGTTAATGTGTGGTTAATGTGTGTTAGTCTCTGGGTTAATGTGTGGTTAATGTGTGTTAGTCTCTGGGTTAATGTGTGTTAGTCTCTGGGTTAATGTGTGTTAGTCTCTGGGGTGATGTGTGGTTAATGTGTGTTAGTCTCTGGGTTAATGTGTGGTTAATGTGTGTTAGTTTCTGGGTTAATGTGTGGTTAATGTGTGTTAGTCTCTGGGTTAATGTGTGTTAGTCTCTGGGGTGATGTGTGGTTAATGTGTGTTAGTCTCTGGGGTGACAGGCCAGATTGGTTCTAAGGAGATTAACTGATCGACTCCAGATCTGATCTCTGCTCTAACAGACTCGGTCCATCTGCTAGCTCTCTGTCTCTGTATTACTGTGTGTATGTGTTTTACGTGTGCGTGCGTGTGTTTTACATGTGTGTGTGTTTTGCAGGTGTGTGTGTGCGTGAGTGCATGTGTGTGCGTGCGTGCATGTGTGTGAGTGCAGGTGTATGTGTGTGCGTGCATGTGTGTGCGTGCGTGCATGTGTGTGCGTGCAGGTGTGTGTGTGTGTACCTGCGTTGTGCTTGGCCAGGTACTTGTCTTTGTACTGCTTCTTCTTCTTGCCAAACCAGGTGCAGCTGGCCTGCTGCTCCTGTTTAGTCTTCTCCATGGCGATGCAGGCCACTCGCCTGCCACACACCGCACACACACAAACCGCACACACACATGAGCAGACGCACCACACACCGCACACACACACACACACACACAAAGTTATGGCTGTGGATGCCTCTGCACACCTTGACCTCTTTGGTTTCCATGGCACCACAGGTGAATAAACGTGGTGTAAGAGCCAAATAAGGACTAATAATAATAATTTAGTTGAAAAGTCATAAGAAATGTATTGGTTTAAAATGTATAATTTAGTAATGTTTAGGTCTGATAACAGTTCAGTATTTAGAGCTTCCAGTCGGATAGAACTACGTCATAGCGTCATTGATTGGACGTAGTTAGTTTAGTTCGAAGTTAGAGACGTGGAAGCAACACAGGTTTTTGACCGTGCTTACCATGTATACGTTTTGTGTTTTGTGTTTTAATAAGTAAACATTTAAAAAGAAAACTTTTGGTCTGCTCGTGTTCGAATGCTGGTTGCATATAGACTAACTTCAAAAAAGTGGCAAAGAAGAATTAGAAGAAATGAGGTAAGTGCCACTACACGTGGCTTGCGGTTCCGGTCTGCACACGCACACACACCTCCTGAATCATGCGTGTTGTTGGTGTGAGCGTGGGTGGTGTGAGGCACTCCAGCTCGAGTGTGAGCGAAGCCTCACAACCATCCGAGGGTTCAACGCTAGCATGGGCAAGCAGCTCTTAATTGAGACGCATCATCACATATATGGAACAACCTTCCAGAGCTTCGGAGGTCCACAGCAACCCTTTATTCCTTTCAAACAGGGCTCAGTACTGTTTATGAAGATGCAAGTCTGGCACTGGCCTGTGTATTATTAATTATATTCTTACCTTCTTAAATTCTTGAATTGTATATTTGTCCTTTAAAAGACGGTCCTTTGAATGTCTGCACTGGGAAGGGCCTTTGTGTTTCAAGGTTGCTTTAAGCTGAATCCATTCGCCGAGTCGTAGCCACCCCCGACATACAGAGGCTTTTATTTGTCAGGTATTGTTACATGGTAATTCACTGTAACACCACATCACTGGGTGAAAGTTACGCATATACAGGGACATGTCTAGGAATTGATGATTCCTATACACCGCGTCTCGACCTTTGACCCGCAAGACTGCCGCGGGACGTTCCCATGTTGCCTGGCAACAACTCCATTCCACCCAGCGGAAACCGTAAGGCTCTGGAATGCTGCTTGGTTTCCCGAATTGAATGTGTATCTACATGTACGCAGGTGCACGTGCAATTACTGCGCGCTTACCGTGATTTTAATCAGAAGTTAAGCATAACTATCATTTACGTGTACACACCTCTAGTAGAGAGGTTGGTGGTAAGACTAGTGATTAGTCACCAGGATGACTTTCGCCAAAGCCACTTGGATCGGATATTGTACAGAACAGATGCTGGACAAAATGCCCCTCCGAAACGCACATGCAAACACCATTTCGGGTCCACTGGCACTTTAAGTGACTGTTTGAGCAGTAAGTGCATCACATTCAACCGAGACCCCAAAAACGTAGCCCTGAAGCGATGGGTTTTGACCGTAGGCGGTCACGTGAAAGTGGGGTCAAACGTGAAAGCGAACGGCCGCGCCACACACCACTCCTGCAGCTCCGGAGAGGGAATGAGGCCGGCGGTGGCGTGCTTGGTGTTCTCCAGCTTGCCCTGCCACCAGTTGTGGTCGTCCTTGGAGATGATCTGGATGAGGTCGCCCACCCGGAA